>CANYCX015523190.1:0-10593 GCA_948193385.1 Breynia disticha f. nivosa | reverse complement strand
TATGAATGATTCATTCATCATCATTTACAATATCATTTCAAAGTTTTCCAAAATCAACCAACAATCAATTATATGTTCACTAAAACATATAATTATCAAACATATGTCAACTAGGACATATAACCATCAACATTTCATTTTCAATATGGTTCTTCTATATCTAACAATCTCAAACATAACATTATAGGCCACCTCTATTACAACTATATAATCCCAAGGAAGAGCTACCATTTTACTCAAGAATTATCTTACGAACCAATTTAGTAAGCGTAAGAACACTTACCTTGAATAAAAGCAAAATCAACAAGCTAAACCCGAATCAAAGTCCACCCAACAGTCTTACAAATCCTCCTATACGTAATTAATCATATACAATACATTAAATAACCATTCATACATTGATTCTAACCTTAGAATCATCAAAACATCATTTGTAAGCCTTAAATCATCCATATGTCAACTTTTTCAAAAATTTCCTTTATAAACCTAATCTTCCTCCAACCATTCTTATCATGATTTTCATCTTCTAAACCATATATAAAGGATCATTCAAGCATCTAACATATAATCACACAGATTTCCAGCATCAATTCCATTCTAACACATTCAATCCATCAATTTCAATTTAATTCCTACAACCTCATGTAAACCAACTATCAACGTTACCTTTGTTGACTTGGATTCTTGCAAGATTAATGTTTTTCCATGCTAAATCACTTTCTCTCACTCAAATACAAGTTCCTCTGATGTTTCTCAGCCTTTCTCTGCTATTTTCTCTGCATACCATATGTTAAGTTCTTGAATGTTCGGGCAATTGAGCAAGCTTTATATTTTTTTCCAGAAAATAGTAGAGAACGAGTGGTGGATGGAAAAGTACGCGTGGTCGTGCCCACTACGCGTACTTTGCTGCCACTGCGCGTACTTCTCTGATTTCCAGCATTTCCTCAATTTTCCTTGGTTATTTCCTGTCAACCTTCAATCAACCTTCATATACCTCAATTTAAACATTTATTTTCATCATTTAACTAATTATTTTCCATACAATAAATTCTGGGATGTTACAATAACTGCCTCAACTGTCGGTGCAAAATCTCAACAGGCTCCTCCTCTAAGATAACTCCTCTAATATCTCAAACTCTGGAGCTCTCAATAGATGATTAGGATCTGATCGGTACCGTCTCAACATAGAAACATGAAAACATCATGTAATCGGGACAACTCTTCTGGTAACCTCAATCTGTAAGCCAGTGGTCCCACTTTCTCAATAATCTCATACGGTCTGATATACCTAAGACTTAACTTTTTGCGTCGCTCGAATCTAATAACACCTCTCCATGGAAAAACTCGTAAGAAAACTCTATCACCGACTGTATACTTTATCTCCAGATGATGTCGATCATAATAACTCTTTTGATGATTCTAAGCCGCTTGCATACATCTTTTAACAATGTTCACTTTCTCAAGAGTTTGATGTACCAACTCTGGTCCCTCTATCTGACGCAAATCCTCAACATCCTAATAAGCCGGACCCCTGCACCATCTCCTGTATAATGCCTCGTAAGGTGCCATCCCAATACTAGAATGATAGTTATTATTTTATGCAAACTCAACCAAAGGTAAATGATTGTCCTAATTACCTCCAAACTCTAACACACAGGTTCGTAACATATCCTCGACTGTTTGAATCGTCCTCTCAGACTGTCCGTCAATCTGTAGATGAAATATTGTGCTAAACCTTAATCTCGTACCAATCACATCCTGGAGACTCTGTAAGAATCTCGATGTAAACCTAGGATCACGATCAAACACAATCGATGTCAGAACACCATGTAATCAGACAATCTCAACAACATATAATCGAGCTAACCTATCCAACGTATGATGCTGTCGCATAGCCAAGAAATGAGCCAATTTCGTTAGTCGATCAACTATCACCCAAATAGCATCAAGACGTCGAAACGTCCCCGGTAATCCTATAATAAAATCTATGGTGATCTTCCCCCACTTTTATTCCAAAATATCTAACGGTCTCAATTTTTTGGCTGGAGCTTGATGTTCTACCTTGATCTATTGATAAGGTAGACATCTAGTGACAAACTGTGCTATCTCCCTTTTCATATGTTCCCATCAGTACATCTCTCGCATATCCCATGCATCTTCGTACTACCTGGATGAACTAAATATAGTGAGGAATAAGACTCAACCATTAAGTCATTCTTTAACTCGACAATGTCGGGAAAACACAATCTCTCTCGATAATACAACACACCATCCTCATCAAGTCGGTGCGAAGTAGTCACTTCCCCTTTTCGACTTTCTTCTTAATTTGCATAGATGATCATCTTTTTTTCTGACATGCTGCTATCACCTCTCTCAACTGAGGTTTAACTCTGATATTCACTAACATCTGGTTCTTAACCAAATCTAACTGCACTCGTAACTCTCACAAAGCATACGACGACTCTGCTCTATAAGTAACCGAATCATCATCCCCTTTTCCTTCCTACTCAGAGCATCGACGACCACATTTGCCTTTCCAAGATGATACTCAATAGTCCGGTTGTAATCCTTAAACAACACTATCCATCCTCTCTGTCTAAGGTTTAACTCTCACTGTGTCGTAATGTACTTGAGACTCTTGTGATCTGTGAAGATATGGAATGTCTCGCCGTACAAATAATGTTGCCAAAACTTAAGAGCATGAATAATCGTAGCTAACTCCAAATTGTGAGTAGGATAATTAACTTCGTATGGTCTCAACTGTCACGAGGTATAAGCAATAACTCTATCATGCTGCATCAATACTCCACCTAATCCAGCTCTAGATGCATCTGTATAAACCATAAATCCACCTCCCTGACCAGGTAACATAAGTACTGGAGCCTCAACTAATCTCTTCTTGAATTCTTGGAAACTTTCCTCACATTTCTCATTCAAAAAAAATGAAATATTCTTCCTCAATAAAGCTGTCATCGGCCTAGATATCCTCGATAAATCCTCAATAAATCTCCAATAATACCCTGCTAAACCCAAAAAACTATGTACCTCAAATACATTCTTTAGAGCTTCCCATTCCTAAACTACTTTTATCTTATTAGGATCTAGTGTCACTCCCTCTACTGAAATCACGTGTCCTAGAAAGATAACCTCAGACATCCAGAACTCACATTTGCTGAACATAACATACAACTCTTTTGCTTTCAGTAACTCGAGCATGATTCAAAGATGTCTCTCGTGCTCCTGTCGATCTCTCGAATACGCCATAACGTCGTCAATGAACACGACCACAAACTGATCTAAATAAGGCTGAAACACCTTATTCATCAGAGCCATAAACACAGATGGTGCATTTGCCAGCCCAAATGGCATCACAATGAACTCAAAATGATTTTATCGAGTCCTAAACACTGTCTTCATAATTGAACTCTCCTCAACTCTCAGCTGTCAATACCCTGATCTCAAATCAATTTTGGAGAACATTGTAGCTTCCCGTAGTTGATCTATCAAATCATCTATCTGTGGCAACGAATACTTATTCTTCACAGTCACCTTGTTCAGTTGACGATAGTCGATACACAATCGCATACTACCATCCTTCTTCGGATTAATAACATTGATGCGGCCCAAGGTGATACGTTAGGTCGTATAAAACCCTTTTTTAACAAGCTATCATTTTAGCTCCTGTATGGTGCAATAGATACTAGAGCTACTCTTAGAATCATCTCGATCTTGAAGTCAGCCTCTCACTGCAGTGGTAATCCTAGTAATTCCTTAGGAAATACTTCAGAATACTCTCGTAGAATCTCCACATCTTTCACTTCCAATTTAGGTTGATTCAGATTAATTACTAAAGCTAGATAAGCATCACAAGCCTGTCGAATCAACCTCACAACTAAAACTATCGAAATGAAACAGGAAGGAATAAACTTCCTCTCATAGATTAATAACACTTCCTCTAGTTGTCAACCTTGATCACTACTTCCTTTAAATAGCAGTCAACAATAGCCCAATTTTTGGACAACCAATCCATACACAGAATAATCCCAAAATTGGCCATCATCAATATGATCAAATCGACTAAATAGGTTAATTTGCCAATCCACAACTCACAATGTCTCAATATGTGCCTCACCAGCACTGTACCTCCCATTGGCATTGAAACAACAATTGTATATCCTAGTTGCTCAATACTACCTCCTATATGGTCTACTATAGACTCACTCATAAAAGAACAAGTAGAACCTGGATCAATCAGTACTAAGGTACCATGTTTAAAAATAGAAATAGTATCTGTGATCACGTCTGGATCCTCTACAGCCTCATCTCTGGTCATAGCAAATACTCGGGCCTATGGTGCTACCCTTGTCTGTTTAACTGCTTTACTAGATTCACCTATTGTACTTGACTTCCCAAATCTACCTCTGGAGGTTGCTCCTCCCCTAAAAGTAATCCCTAAACCTCATCCACCTATACATCTGCAACCACTGGCAGATGCTATAGTCCTAGCATCACCTACACTACTCTGTCTACAAGTACCTCCTCCCGAAGGATCTCTCCTCTCTGGACAGTCTTTAGCGAAATGACCCAGCTGGTGACAAGTAAAACACAATGGACGTGTACCTCTGCTTTGATATGTAGGAGGCCTAGTAGAATGGCTCCTCCCACCTCCTACTCCACCTCTCGACTTTCGACTACCTTCTCTGTACCTCTAGTACCTCTGGTATCTGATCTTTGGCGTCCTCTAGCTGAACTAGACCCAGAAATCTTATGTCACTTTCCTTCTCTCTTGCCTTCTGTTTTATCACCCTCAGCTGCCAACACTTCTGACCTGATGGTAGTCTCAAGTAACATCTCATAAGTAAGGGGTTTCATCACTATCCTAGTGCAAATATTGTACCTCAAACCTCGTTCAAATTGATCTCTCCATTTTTAATCTGTGTCCACATCCTCTGGAGCATAACGAGATTATCTGGTGAACTCTGCCTCGTACTCAACAACTATCATGTCTTTTGGCTTTAGTTCTTTTTGGTCTAATAATGAAGAAGAGTATATTTATTAGTAAATCTCCTCAAAAAATCATCCCAAGTCAGAGTTGGAGGATCATTCTGGCTATTTGGAATTAATTCCCACCAATTCCAGGAAGACTTATCTAATAAAGATGTGGTATACCTAAATTTTTGCTCTGGAGTACACCTCATACGAGTCAAAATCCTCTTCGTATGCCTCAACCAGTCATCTGCCTCTACTGGATCAGTCATGCCCTCAAATGTCTTAGCCCCCTGTTTTCTCACTTAAGCAAAGTTCTTATCGATGTTCAAGTTCTACTGACTACCTGAACCTCTCTGATCTCTCATCATCTTCTGCATTATCTCCCCGAATGGAGCATATACAGGATCATATATGGGTATAAGTATAGTAGGCTGTGCAGTAGGCTATGTAGGCTGCTTAGGAGGTACTAAGGCTGATCCCTATCCCTTTATAGACTCTCTAAACTCAGTTGTGTGATCATGCAATACGTATTCTATAGGCTCAATCTGTTACAAAACCAAAGTTTCAAACCTTTTAGATTTTCAAATCAATGCAATGAAATTTATTGGCATAGTCCATAGAGAATTTAATCCCTGCTTTGATACCACTAAATGTGGAACTCAAATTTTAAAACCCTTTTAATAGCAAAGTCAATATATTTTAAGCAATAATATAAAATCAAATCGATTGAGAGGAGAGAGAAAGAATATAAAATATGCATTTTATAAATCTAGCCCAAATTTGTTTACGAACACTAAATAAAATATAGATATGCGGAAGCTGTAGATAGTTTGGAAAACAAAACCAAACTCAATGCATATATATACATAGTATGTACAATACATGTACAAGATCAAAAGAATAAAAATGATCTCCAGAGCCCAGACCTCAGACAAATATCGCTCGTAATAGCAATCTCAGGTCCAATTGGCAGCTACCTACGATCTACACAATATTAAACAATCAAACAGGGGTGAGTATTTACAAATACTCAGTAAGTGTCAAACAATTTTCTATTTAAATGAAGTGCAGGGGAATTTCCAGTTAGCACGGGTCGTGCTCGATGAACACGAGGTTGTGCTCATTACTGTTTTCCCAATAAACACATGGTCGTGCCTTGTAGATCACGAGCTCGTGCTCGTCATAGTTTTCTAGATTTTTCATAAGCACAGAGTGTGCTGTTTAACGCGATGTCTGCACAAGGATGTGCTGATCAGCACTATAGGCCTGCTGAGCTTCTGTTTTTCATAAAATGTTTCGGTTTAATTCCTATTTCATAGCAAATAAGTCCTTTTCAAACTCATGCATATCCATCATAAATTCTTTACCATATTAATAGTAAATGGTATCCAAAACACACAAATAACACACTTGTTTGCTTTAAAAGCTATATCAACAAACTAAAAGCTTGAAAAGCTATATCAACAAACTAAAACATACCAATGCACATGTTAACATATCATAAGAAAATATCTCATTTTCATATCCAAAGAAACATTCATAAATCACATAGTAATCAACAATAATGCTACTTATGAATGCCACGTCAAGTGCACATAAATGTCAATGCAATTCACTTGCATTATGCCCTGGGGTATTGCTCTTTTTCTTTTCTCTTTTTCTTTTCTTTTTCTTTTTCCTCGGTGCCAGGCCAACATCGGGAGTCCACCTAGAATAATTATCGATCCCAGACTGGCATCGAACCCAGTTTGGCATCGAGCCCAGCTTAGAATCATCCTTAGGCCCAACCTAGGTAATAAATCAAATGCATTCATATGGCCACTCAATCTCATACATAATCATGCATCATACTCATGGTATCATATACTCAATCTCATAGCAATAACATGCTTCCAATCTCATTTTAAGTTCTTACTAACATAACATAAGGCAATAAGCCAACAAGAGCATAACATACCGAACCAATCAAAGTAAAATGCATATAAGCAATCTAAACCTCAAGGTAAGAACATAACCATGAAAAATCAATAATAATCACTTAACATGCTAAAATAATATTAGGTCAAGCAAGAATCACAATTCAAGCTTCTAAATGTTCATAAAACATAATATACATATAAACATTTAACAAATCACACATAATTAAGCTTTATAGCTTTGCAGGTTTTCAATTTAATTTCCTTAGATCATATAAACACCAAACTTAACCATAGTAAGAGTAAGAACACTTACCTTGACAATCATACGAAGTCGGCGTCGGGCTTAACTTCGATCCAAAGCACGTATAGATCCTCCTATATGAATTTTAAACACATAAAGGCTGTTATTAACTTGTTTCCTTATGGATTTCATCAATATAAACATATAATACAGCCTTGCTAATTCACTCTACACTTCTTTGTAACTTTCCACACTAACCAATTCTCCTAACATCTTTCAAACCATAGTTTTAATGGTCTAATTCATCCATATGAGTTCCTTAACTCAAATTTAACTCATTAACAAAAATTTCCAACTTAAATAAGTTCCATTTCAATTCACCTGAAAATCTTAGCAAGCTAAAACTCATATATATACACATAATCGAGACTATAAGCTTACCTTGATATGATTTCCACTGATTTTAAATAAGAACTTACGTTTCTTCTTGCAAAAAAACCTTCTCAATCACTTCTAGGGTTTCCAACTGTTTGCTATCTCAAGTTTTGCTTTGTTTCAAATCAAACAGATACTCAGTTGGTATGTCTATAAAATCTCAATCGACAGGGTCTTGTCAATTTCCAGTATCAGCACAGTGTCTTGCTTCTTAACTGGCATGAGTACGAGGTCGTGCTTAGGCCCCTGTTGACTGCTGTTTTTCACAATTTTTCCTATTCTTGTCTGATTCGATTCTATTTTATTCTATTTTTCATATAGATTAATTCTAATAAATTTCAGGGCGTTATATAGCTAGATTAGATGAGTTTCTTTAAATATTCTACAAGGAAATGTGAATAAATTTCTTTTATACAAAATTAACATCATCACTTGTTTAATGAATGATGCGAAAAAGGCCCATTGCCTTATAAATACATTTATAAAGATTGCAAAGCTTAGAGATAAACCATATTTTCTCTAATATATACTCATAGTTATTTACCATTTATCATTAACAACTCATTTTTATGTTATTAAATTCACAATAATTAAAAAAATTCATATTTTTGTCTTTATTATCATTCATTGATTAATTACTAACGTCTATGTTCGTTTTATTTGTCAGGCCCAACTAAATCGACACACCCAAATAAATCAACACACATACAACGTCTACTACACGATACTTATAAATCAACACACATACAATGCCTACTACATGATACTTATAAATTAACACACACAACGTGTAATTATACACATCCTCATTTTATGTTCCATAAATCTTACATGGTTTCTTACACGACTATGTATTTGACCGTGTATTTGAATAGGAGTTGCATAGTTAATTACACAACCTTGTTAATCTGTGTTACAACAATTGTATTTTCAACAAACAACATTTAAATTCATGATATCTTTAGGGTAATCACTTACCCTCATTTGGATTCTGATACTAAACTTGGTCGGGTTAATTTCACAACTCGCTAAGAAAGTGTACAAATCGAATGGAAGTACAATACTGTCGATCCACAAGGAATTAGAAGTAATAGTACTAACAATCTAATCTCAACAATGAACCTTTTTGAAATTTGAATCTAATATAACAAGGTGAAACTTGAATTAAAATTTCTTGAGGAAAGGATAGTAATAATGCAAGAGAAGTGAGTGAATTCAAACAATATTTAAATAAGATTTAAATCAATATCTAGATGTTGAATCCTCTTAAGTTTTCATATGCATGCAACTTGGTTATTCAATTTTCAATTACTGTTGGACCATGAAAATTCCTAAATTATATTATCTTTTCTTTGAGAAAATTAATATCTAATCTTAGATTAATAAGCTAAAATCTCTTTTAAACTAAAATTCCTAGTCTTGCATTAGTATTTATTGAATTTATTTATTATTTTTTACACTAATTCAGAAGAATTTTGTAATTCTATCTATAGAACGACAAGCAATTTTTTTTGGTTATGTGGAACCTAATTTACATGAAGATTTTTCAACCATTCAATACAAAATTAAAGTATTACTCACAAGTCAATTCATTCATAGCTTAACATAACTAAATCTCAACCAAGTATTACTGAAAAACAACTCAAATAACCAAGTTACAACACATAATCCATCAAAGGCATTGTCTAATTTAGATATCCATGTAAGTTCAGCTCATGACTTGACTACAATCAACAAAGGTAGAAAGATAACAAAATGAACTCAAGAAAATCATTCTCTCTTATAGAGTTAGAATATTACAAAGATTTGCACTAAAATCCCAAGTGATTGTGTTGAAAGGACTTGAATTTGCAGTTGTCTAGTGGCTGGGAGCAATGTTATAAAAACTGAATCGAACCAGTCCGTCGAACCAATGAATTGGTAAACCAGTCCGGTCCCAGTTTACTATTCAAACTGGTCTGCAAGGGAACTAATATTAGATTGGTGAAAATTGCCGAAGAGGCCGGTTCACCTGATGAACTGGTGAATTGGACTGGTTTTAAGTATTGAAAAAAATTAAATAATTTAAAAATTAAATAATTTTGTGTTTATATATATATATATATATATATATATATATATATATATATATATATATATATATTATTTTTAAATTATCGGTTCGACCGTTAAACCATAAGTTCAAAAAATGAACCAACTACCAGTCCCTTTCCCGGTTCGATCACCGATTCGGTTCAGATAACGCTGGCTAGGTGTAACGCCCTCTATTCTATGTTTATTTTAGGAATTTAACATAATGTTTAATAAAAACGTGAATAAAATTTTCGCAAAATATTATAATTAATAATAGGTGGAGAGTATAGGACGTAGTGAGAATTAAAATCGAATGAGTTTAAGTTAATCGGGAAAGAGAAAAACCGAGAGTTAAGTGTATCGGTGGACTCGGGGGCAAAATCGTAAAAAACTGAAACTATATATATACCTTCATGTGCCTATCTCTCTCATTATTCCCTCAAATCCCGTTTTTCTCTCTCTCCTCACCATTTTCAAAGCCAAAAACCCTAGGAATCGTTAATCTTCATCGAATTTTGGCATTTGGGAGTTATATAATCAATTTGAGCTCTCAATTCGGTAAGATTTCTGTCGTAAATCTTGGAAATCACGTTTTTATTAATGTCCTAACTTTCCGATGCTATATTTCATTCATTTTAGCTCCGAATTGAGTGAAATATGACTTGTTGGAAAGTTTATGATGTTTAGTAACCATTAGCATTCATTTTTTATGTTAATTCGTTGATTTGGTACTTGAAATGGGTGTTTTAAGTTGGAAAGGATCCGATAGAGATCTTAAATCGTTGTTAGGGTTAACTTCTATGGACTCTAGTAAGGTATAATTTATGGCCAATTTGATTGGGTCTTTAATGAGGTAGGAATATTGAACGAGTAAAGAAAATGGTTTAGGAACACAGGAAAGAAATTGGAAGAAATCGGAGTTAGATTATATGTTGG
>CANYCX015521920.1:0-10506 GCA_948193385.1 Breynia disticha f. nivosa | reverse complement strand
TTTATTTTTATTAAGACATGAAATTAATTATAGATCCCTTCTATATTATTTTCCGGATTTTCCAATATCTTTTTTTGTTTCTCAAAACCCTAATTCTATTCTCGATTCAGTTTCAGCCTCGAAATACCTATCTCTCTTCTATCTCTTTCTCTTCATCTATCTCTCCCCGTTCGATCCTCACGCGCCGTCTCTTCTCCGCCACAGGTTTCCTCTCTCTTTCTCTCTCCCTCTCTACCTGCGATTTCACATTTGTCGGTGAAATCGCCGAATAATTAACTGACTTAGGGATTTGAATCCGTCGTTGTTTTGTTTTGTAGCTGAATAATTCGTTAATTTTGATTGAATTCATAGTGGATCTTGTAAGAAATGTTCGTTGTTGAAATCGTTTATTAGTTATTTGTTTTTGGTTTGTTTATTGATCGAAACAATAAGTATTTTGAATTTTTCGAAATGACATGGAATAGATAATGGCTGTGTAGAGTTTACTAGTTTAATTGATAGAATTGAATTGAATTATTGTTTGTTACGGAAATTATGTACATTTTCGGTTTCCTGATATTGTGAGGATCAGATTAGGCCATAAAGTACATGCAATTTTTTATGTGGGGAAATGCGATAAATTTGAGAAACATGAGGAACTCGGAAATGTCCTAGTCTGAAAAGGAAGCCTGTTTGGAGAGAAGTATCTTTTGGCCATTTTCGACATGGGCCATTTGTATAATGGAGATTAACGGGAAGAAAATCGAGTACGATGTTTTGTTTGAGCCTTGCAGAATGTAGGGGTGGATTTTTTTTGACAAATGTCTTTCTTGTTAGATCAGAAAGTTTGGTTTATATATGAAGTTGAATTATGAAGGCTTTGGGCTGTGTTGTTTGTTTTTTAGAGAGAAGTAGCACAGAACAGCTGTTTCGCTTGTTTTTTTTATACTGGTTCTTCATTCATAATGCATTGATAGTGATTACCATTAATATTGCCATTTTTTAGTGTGGACTGTAGAAGCATATGTGATGGAAAGAATGAACCTTAATTTAATTGAAAACACATTTCTAATGGAGAGTCATCATCTTTATGTTTTAGAGTTTGATTTTTCTGAATGAGAATCTGGAGTTGGTAGCTTACAAAGTTTATGGTTGTTGAATTTCTTATATCTGCTCTTTTCCTGGTGTAGTTTATCCCTGGTCATCTGTTTTTTTGTGATTTGAAATTATTTTTTGTTGTTTCAATGCTTACAAGACCACTTGTGAGGGTTGTTTCAATCCTTCTTGAATTCATTCTCAGTTGTAATTTGCCTTATTGGAATGTTTCTCAAGCTCTAGTATTTATTTCCATGCTTCCCCACTTTCTGCTATTTGCTGGCGATGCAACAATAAGATTATTACTGATGAACACAGAAAAAGAGGAGGAGGTTTCTGAGACAGAAAGTGATTTGAAACTATTATCCGGGAGTGCTGGTCTTATTATTGCAAGACGTAGGTGCTGTTTGGATTGAAATGGAAAAACCATTGGCTGACATTTCTTGGAGAGGTTATGTGCTATACATTCTTTAGGACCCCTTGATTTTGTAACCAGAAAATTGGTGATAAAATTTAATGTTTTCATTTATATCTGATCTTTAGTTGTTATGACCGTCTCCCTCCCCCATTTTCAACTTCACAAGGAACCATAGATGTGCATATGTTGATCATTATATGATGCCAATGTGTATACCAAAAGCGCTTCTTGTGCCAGTCTATTGTAGAACACGGCCACGATGCCTAATTGCTCTGTATGACTAACGGCTGGATAATTCACATTTTGGATTCATATATTGGAATTCTAGATGGATGCTTGTTGGATAGCTTTTATTGTTTATGTAATATTTTTCTGACGCCTGGTATAAAAGTAATCCGTTAACATTTTCAGTGTGATATATGTTATTTAAAGCCAGAATTGTCAAATTTTTTTTTTGTTCTTGATGTGAATAGACATGCACACGAAATGGTTCCCCATAATCAACTCACATATTAATCATTGTGTTGAATCCTGCAGGGATTGATTTTTTCCTCATAGATGTCTCCAGCATCAAAGTCCAAGTCGAAGGACAAAAAGGCTAGCAAGGAGCCTCAAAAGGTTTCATTAAAGACACCAGGACCTGCTAATGCGGGTAGTGTAGTTCCAGCTAGTGCTTACAATCCACTTTCTGGAACATTTCATACCCTTGAAACCGTGCCTACATCCTCTGTTTCTACACTAACAAATGGTCGTTTCCGGAACATAGATGAGACAGATGATCATTTTGCTGGTTCAGGAGCAGGGGTTGAGTATGATTCAGTTTCAAATAATGGTAGCTGGTCTGGTGAGTCGGAAGATCATAAAGAAAAGGTTTCTAATCCTCCTGTCCGGCAAGATATCATACCAGGAGCCGACAATGAGAAGCGAGAAAAAATTCGTCAGAAGAATGAGAGAAAGCATCAGCGGCAAAAAGAAAGACGAGCTCAAGAATTGCATGAGCGATGTAGTGGTTATCTCATGTCGAGAAAGCTTGAAGCGCTTGCCCAGCAACTTGTTGCAATGGGATTTTCTCATGAGCGGGCCACAATGGCTCTAATATTGAATGAAGGCAAAGTAGAAGAATCTGTTTCATGGTTATTTGAAGGAGGTGAAGATGCAGAGAAGCACAATGATCCCAATGTTGGTGGGGGTACTCTAAAAATTGACATATCTGAAGAACTTGCTCGGATTGCAAATATGGAGCTTAAATACAAATGCTCAAAGCAGGAGGTTGAAAGAGCCGTGGTAGTAGCTGAGGGAGATCTTGACAAGGCAGCAGAAAGTCTAAGTACACTAAAATTGGATCCACCATCTGCTCCACCAAAACCTGAAGAAACAGGTGATCCTCCGACGACCAGTAATGGCAAGCTTCCTGCAACTGTTAACCAGAATGTCGTGAGATCTCACCCAAAACCGAGTCCGCCTTCTTTAACAATACAACAAAGACAAGATGACAAGGATTTTAATTACACCAAAACAGTTGTTTCAGCTGGTGGTTCAGAAAGCGTGAATAAAAATATGCAGCCTTTAAAGAAGATACAACCAAAGTGGGCAAAGCCTCAGCAAGCAGCAGTTGCTATGGATAAAAGGTGGCCTAATGCAGCATCTAGTCCTTCAGTGTCCTATTCTATAGAAACACCTTTGCAACTATCAGCTCCTTCCGCCAAGACAGAAGCCCGTTTTGTAGTAGCCGGGAATGAATATAATAACCTTCAGCAGCCTGGAACCATGAGGGAACCAATCATTATGATGCAACGTCCTCAATCTGTAAATATGAAGCAGGTTCCTGCGACAAGTATAAGCTCGTCTCCACCTGGTACAGCTGCAAGTTGGTATCCTTCTAGCCCGATTGATATAGTGAAGCCTAACGGTCTGATGCCTCACATTCCTAGGACAAGAAGCTTAAGTCCAAACAATGTGAGCTCGAATCAGATGTTTCACCAACTTCACTATCCACCTCAGCAACATGTTGTTCCTGGTATCAGCCCTGGGGATTCAACCAACCGAGGAAATAGTTTATGGAGTAGAACAAATCCATTACCCACAATTGCTGCCGCTTCTTCCCTTGGTCTCTTTTCTGGCTTGGGTTCAACTGTTTCATCTGGGGCCTCTTCTCCTGTCGACTGGAGTACCACTGGCTCGATGGCACAGTTAGATTATACGAGCATAGATTGGAGTTTGGATCGAGGGTTGTCTTCCGCAAGGCCTGGCGGGTTGTGGCTAGGTTCAGGTTCTTTTAAAAATGGGACACAAATGTACGATCCCAACCCTTCTGGGTTGAGTGTGAAATTGGCAATGAGACAAACACTTGGTGGAAATGGGGAACTAATTCCAGGATTGCAAGATGGAGTGGGAAAGGCAGAAACATCTGGCGCAAACTCAAGGGAATGGACGTCGCCATTTGAAGGGAAAGATCTGCTTAGCTTACCCAGACAGTTTGTTTCGTCTCCTTCACAGTAAGGGGGTCCAGTGCTTGCAATGAAATAGAAAATGAAAAGGACCCAAAATTGTGTTTGAATTTTATGTTGGTGTTGGTTGTTATGATGCCCATTTGTTCATTCTTTTGTTGGTATTTATCCTTGTCCAAATTCCCCGCTAAAACATCTCTCGGACGCCTTATCCATACATTAATAAGTTGAGACAGTTAAAAAATATTTAATATGATAAGTAGGAGTTGTCGTAAAAACACCAGAGAAACAAAACCAAAGCAGAAAGAAAGCAAGGAAGCCCAGAAAACCTTTTCTAAAACACTAAAGATCATCACCATTTAAACCTACCAACTTAATACTTGGAAGGAGAGAAGAGTAGAATAGAGATTTAAGCAAGAAAAAGGGCTTTTTACTCAAACAGTGGTTATTTAAATAGTTTATGATTGTGTGTTAAATGTTTATATGGTATATGTGATGGTGATTGTTAGTTGATTGCTGGAGTTTATGGAGATGAGCGGGGTGAAATTGATTGATCAATCTGAGAACGAGTAGCATTATGGAGAACGAGTAGGAATTGGAGAACGAGCAGAAAAATACGAAAATATGCAGATATATGTGCTAAGTTGATATATTTGATATGAATGTCTACACAAACATATATGAAATATGATGAATTGAAATATAATTTAATATTTTATATAATTTATTGATTACTCGCTGAGTTACAACTAAAAAAATGTGTATTTTTTGTTTCAGTTACAGAAAAGCTAACTAAGGGTAGACATAAGTAATTTCGCAGGTCGAACGATTGAGCTCCAAAATTTCTCTTTTTAACACATTTTGTAAATTGGATCATGTGTATAATTATGTGTGCTTTTGTGAATGTTTTGCATAACATAACGTTTGTTGGCTTATGGATTTATGTTGAATGTTTATGATATTAGGAGTTATGAAAGGAATGAGTTGAATGGTTGATGTTAATGTTGTTTGTTGAGTTAATGAGATTAGAGCCTAGGAATGAACTAAATGATAATTTACTATCAGTTGACATTTGGTTAATGTTTGGTTTATTAGATTTGTGATAGATGAAAAATTTTAGAATTATGAAGATTAAATCTATTTGATTGTTTAAGTATTGCACAGGTTGCATTAAAAAAACTACATGACAACCTAAAATAGTTAATCTCTTATTCTGCAGGTCTAACACAGGTCGTGCAACGGACCATGGGGAGGGCGTGGTGCATTATACGGAGTGTGTAACAGACCACGACCTTCATATTATTTGGAAAATTTTCTGGACAAGTCAAGAACATCAATATGGGGGTCCTACACATGACCACAAGAATCGTGCTAGTACAACATGAGGATCGTACCTATGGGATGTGTTGCACTTACATAGGTCGTGTTCAAGGTCGCATCAGTTGTAAAATAGTATACAAAATGTTTACAAATAGTTTACAAGTAAAAGAAAGATGAAAGAAAAGTCAATAAAAAAGAATGTTCAAGATAAGGAATTAAGTTAAAAAGGAAAGTTATTATTCGCATGATTATAGGTTATATAAATTAAGGTGTTATACGATCTGATAGTTCAAATTCCGACAAATGACAAAACAAAGTTTTAGTCAGAACGGGTAAAAAGGATGAATGATTTCTCTCATTTCTTAAAGAGGCCAAAAATAACATTAAATCAACCACCAAAATAAGTTGGACACATATCACCTATCTCTCCACTCTCCTGACCTACGTCTCCTTTCAAAATCTATCAATTTTATTCTTTTTCCGAACCATTCATCCGATTCTTAAGTCCGATTTTGCTTCTAACATATAACGCCTGACCACTTTTTATCATTAACTTCAAACTCAAATTTACCTTTTTGCCCTCATCATCAAATGTTTCATCATCTCATCATTGTTTTTCCCTCGATCTAAACCTCATTCGGACAAGTGTCATTTTAGTATTGTGTATCTATTGCTCACAGCCATGAAAATTTAAACTGAAATGATGCTTACTTTTCAAGTCCAAGCTGTGGTGACGGTGATATAAATAGTGAGCTCGCAATGTCATTATATTACATTGTATCTTTTCGCCCCATTGTCTGCTACATACATCTTCAAAATGTTTCTCAACTAAACAAAACAAGTTGCCATAATTTTTTGTTTTGCACACTGTTATTTTTGTAAGAGGATATTAAATTAATTACTGAATTGAACCGGAAAAACTAGCTCCTGACCCACAGTCTGCAGTTGTTGAACAAGGTTCTTTGTACCATTCATTTTCTTCACGGGTCATGAAATTTGCCTCTGCAAATGCCATGAAATACACCAACGTCAGCACTCGCAGAAGCAATCTGTTTATGATAAATCAATGTCGCCATGTTTGTATTTAACAGATGACACCACCATAGATAGGGACGGACCCAGGAATATATTATAGT
Source organism: Breynia disticha f. nivosa (assembly GCA_948193385.1). NCBI lineage: Eukaryota > Viridiplantae > Streptophyta > Magnoliopsida > Malpighiales > Phyllanthaceae > Breynia > Breynia disticha. Next base: position 4,111 of record CANYCX015521920.1, on the reverse strand, counting down.
AGGGCACCGAGTTCGGCGAGTCAATGATTATATCTCCTAGCTGACATTTGATGATAGCCAATGGACACTACTCGTAATCGAACTGACGGAATCCCATACTATAAAGAGTTTTACCGAGCCGGTGGGGGCACCGGCTACCCTTAAGTCCGTCCCTGACTATAGACATGAATATGTGGTAATTCTCACATTTTAAATGAAGTTCTAACCATGAATCTGCTTTTGTCTAAAGATTATAGAATGACATTGTGATTAATATCATCATAACTTGACAAGATTGATCCTAATATGGCTTCTCCAACTTGTGATTTGGTGATTAGGTTGCAGCAACAAGAAGAACTACTAGTGTAATCACAGAGCTTTACCTGACAAGAAAACATCCTTGTACTCTTCGTCATCGTATATGAATTGTGGAGGATCTGGTGAACCAATCCCAACAATAGTGCTTCCACTGCATTAAACATAATGGAATTGAATAAGGTTTTTAATCTCATAAAGTGTCAAAAGGATTAGTGAGAGAGGAAGAAGAGTCCTAAAATTTGTTGAAACACTACTTTTTGGTCCATACTAAATGGTAAATCATATATACATAACCCAAATTTTACCTCCCAGACATAAGAACAGCATCATATTCTCCACGGCTAGCCGCAATCATCCTCTGTTTTAATCTTTTCAGAGATGGAAGAACTTCAAATGCCGGAGGTTCTGCAGAGATTACACATATTAGTCTCTGAGAAGTGAACCTTTGACCAATAAATAACAGTGCAATATGTGAAATACCGAGTGGCTATTTTGAAGTACCAAGAGTAGAATATTTGACAAGCCTTAAATGATTCCCAGAAAAATGTAGCATATTATAGTTGCTGAACTAAGAGGAGATTGCTCTACTACAAAATATGTTTTAAACTAGTTCAAGGCAAAACGACGAAAAGAAATAAATAGATGGCCATGTTGCTCGTCAAGTTTTTACCCAAATCATTGATGCAAACATCTTGAGATATCCCGTTCTTCTTGATCTTATCCAGCAGGCTCAAGGGATCAACTTGACTAGTTTGGTCTAATCGAAAGCGCTGAGAAATACAAAATTATTTATCAAGAAACGAAATGACCTAAGGAAATGCAATGCATTATAATTACACCAACAACATTACCTTGTAAACCTCAGCAGTTGAACAGGCCTCTGGCGGTTTCACAAGAACCAATGGAATGTCCAAAGGTACTGGTGTAGGAATATCTTCAACAATCTGCGCCAAATTAGAGAAAACAAAAGAACTTAGCAACTTCAAATCCGAGGCCAAACAACTAGACAAAAAGGATAAGGAGAATCTAGAAAGGATAAGCAGAATCTAAATGATTGATTGAACAACTCATGCATTCACATAGTAACTTATTACGTTAATTGAACAAAGAATAACATGTAGAAGCAATGTCTTAAAAAAAATACGAAGGCATACTTCACCGCGACCCGTACAGTAGGCTGCACCACGAGAAAAGAAAAAAGGGATATCTGAACCGATCTCACCGGACCACTCTTGGAGTTCCTTTTCCGTAGCTAAGCCACCACTAAACTGATTTGCTGCCCAAAGAGCAGTTGCAGCATTGCTGCTTCCACCCCCGAGTCCTGCCCCAGTTGGCACTTTTTTATCTAAATGAATCTGCCAAAACATTTTCAAAGCAGAATACAGCATTCACATTATTATTGGATCAAATTTCCAAATAAATTCCATGATAATTCAATAGGAAAATGGTTAGGTGATTGTTACCCAGAAGAATTTATCGGTCCCAGTCTTCTTCCTGAAAAGATTTAGAGCCTTAATAATCTGCAAAAGGAACGCACTGGTGTCTAACTTTCACAGTTTTACTAGTAACACATCATGAGAAACTCTGCAATACCAGAACACAAAAAAGATAATGATAAATTAATTATGTTTTGTACCAAATTCCTATCATCAAGAGGCACCCCAGGAACATTAGTGGACAATCGATCTGTGCTTTTCGAAGGCGACAACGAGAACTTAATTATATCTCCTAGACTGATTACCTGGAGGAGGATATAGCCCAATTTGTGAAATTTGTAAGGTAAAAACAGCACCAAAATGCAGATTTTCTCTTCATTTGACAAGTTAATCTAAAACATCCATCAACATAAATACAGCTAAACTTACATGAAACAAAGAAGCCAAATCATGATAACCATCATCTCTCTTCTTGGTTATTCTCAAGAAAACATTAATCTGCACACACAGAGATACCAAATTGCAAACATTATTAACAAACAAAACACAAGACAAAATCTTTAACAAAGAAAAAAACTTTTAAAAATTCAAAGTTATTACAAAACAAGTAAACTTTTAAAAATTAAAAGTTATTACAAAACAAGTAAGTAACAGTGACAATCATATACAGACCTTGCAAGGAGAGAAAAGAGTGAGTCTTGACAGTGGAGCTTCCCTATCAACCTCATCAGCCAACTTATTTATCCTTTCATCAGGATTATACACTATCTAAAACAACACTCCACCAACCAAAACAAAACCATCAGCAAGAAACCAAAGAACAATAAAGGCCTCACCGTTAATTCAAAGCATAAATGAAAACTACAATTGCACACCTCAACTTGCTTCTTGGAGCTTGCTCTAATTAATGGGGACCTACAAGACTGAATCTTTTTGTCAAAACAAAATGACCCTTTTGGTCTAATTGAAGAATTACCCCCGTTTTTACTAAAAGTTGGATTGAATATGCTGTTGTTGCAGAGAAATTGAGCTGAAGCCATTGTTTCAGTGTTTGCGTCTCTCTCACAAATTTAAGCACATGAACTAACAAAGCTTATCCGCTCTGGCTGCCTGTAGTATTGGAGTTTGGTCTCTTCATTTGGTTTTTCTGCAATGGCTGCCTACTTATAGTACAAAGTAGAGTAATTTAGAATTTGGAGTCAATTTTGGACAACAAAAAATGGTATCAATTTGTAGGAGGGGTTATTCTACTTGTTTTGTCTCATACAAAGCAAAAAACACATTTTTTTTATTGTTGTTGCAAGAAAAACATGGTGTTGGTGTAGTCAAATCTGTGATGGATTCGTAATATTTATTCTTTCGAACAAAGATACTGCACACCAAGTAAAGAAGATTGACTTTCTTATAATGTCAGCTTAGTTATATTTATTCCTTATAAACAAATTTTCTCATTATTTTTTTTTCTGCATTGTTTTTATGTTGCTTCACCTTGTAGAGTTTATTGTAATTAAATTTGTGCTTGTTTCAAGTTTGACGTAAATTATTAAAATATAAGTTAGTATAGGATATTATTGTATGATATGGTTTATGAGTATAATGTACTTAAAAAGAAAGTATGAGTTAGTATTATCTTTCTAATTTATTTAATAAAAAGAAAAATTTAATAAAATATTAAAATGATTAAAATAACTTTATAAAAATAGTTAAATATGTAAAAGATAAAATAAAAAATGAGATGAGTTATTTTTATTAAGGTAAATTTATTAATAATAATAAAACCATGATAACCCCCTAATTTGGTGATTATTATTTCATGGTTTTCTTAAAAATATTTAAATCATGAAAAAAAAATCTTAATCAATACAATAACATAAACAAGCAAAACAAACGCAGTTTTGTGTTAAACCATACAATACTATACAATATGAAACTACCAAACAAGCAAAGCGTAATAGTATAATTTTTTTACCCAAGAAGGTGATTATAACAACACAAAATAAAAATTTATGTTGAAGCGTTAAAACTTGGTTGGAAGAGCTTTGCCGCCCTTGTGGTGCTGCCCGGCTCGAACGAGGATTAGTCTGAGGTGCCCAGAATACCTCGTGGTTCAGACCAAAAAAATTAGATTTAAAAAATAAGTCGCTCAATTTATAGAACAAGTAAAACAACAAAATTGCTAAAACAAGGTATAAAAGAGGATAAAACAAAAGATAAACTATATGTACAAGTCAATTCGTTTTTTTTTGGTTAAATCTACACACACAAATTTATTGTTTTGAAATTAAAAACAATATGGGATCAATTATAAAAAAATATTAAATATAAATGGGTTCAATCTCTAGATTTGATTTCATAATTATGAAATCTTCTTTGATTTA
>CANYCX015521381.1:0-13901 GCA_948193385.1 Breynia disticha f. nivosa | reverse complement strand
AAATCAAATCAAGTCAGACGATCTCAAAATTGAAAGGTTAGAGTTAGGGTTTCACGAATCCCAAATTGGGAGTTCGTCGAAGACGCAAGTGTTTAGGAAGAAATTAGGGTCGATAGAGAGGGTTTTAGTAGCAGAAGCAATCTATCGGATCAGATCGCTCTGATACCATCTAGAAATGCAAAGATCTGAGATGGAAGTTCAAGATCGGAACAAGAGAAAATGTATCTCACTTTATTAGCTCTCGAGTAAGAGAGAGAAAAATACATAAAAATGAATCTGAGATCTATCTAACACATGTGGCATCAGAATGTTATATGTGCCACGCCATCCACTTATACCAAAGTCATAAGGGTTGCATGGACAGTTGACCACCAATCATCATTTGCCACGTAAGATCAGCTGCATATCCTCTACAGGAATATGTACATGATCTTTGATTTATTATACCTCCAAACAACTGTTGACACTCTCTATTTACTAATTTCGTCCCATTATTCGTCCTTGCAATCCTCACCTTCTTTTCATATTGAGTCTCAACCTGTGCAAGGAAAAATTTAAACACTGAACTTACTAACTGCTTACTGGACAACAAGAGCGCCCATGTTCCTTTCCTGCAATCATCGACAATTTTTAGGAAAAAAATGTGCACTAGATATTTATTTTCTGTGATATGGTCCCCAGAGATCTATGTGCGACATGTTGAAACAATTCTGTGAATGGGTATGACTGACAAGAAATTCCAATTGAGTTTGTTTTGATCTTGCACAAACTTCACAACAAATAGTACTATAACTATTTGGAACTATGTCCAACAATGTTCTCTTTTTACTTACCAAACCTATTATGCCATCTTTTTCATGCCTTCATAACACTTCTATTCTTATGAATGTGCCATTCAGATACGTCAAATACCTCATTAATATCAACAACATTAAGACTTAATCTCTTGCTTACATCCAGTTTTACATCATTCACTAAACTACGAGTACTCCTTGAATAATCTTTCTAGCAATCTGCTGTCAAATAATAGAGGTTTCTCACAGCTCTCCCTGTAACAATAATCTTGGCAGTATGTAGTTCCTATAATTTACAATGATCAGGGTAGAAGGTACAGGTAATGTCTTTTTGTTTAATTAGTTGGTATACTGATAATAGGTGGTGGATCCATGAGTAGGATCTGATTCCTGATATTATCGTATGAATCATACAACCCCATCAAGAACTGAATTAGTTTAGTCATCTAGTCATTCTCCGCAGATCCTTGCCTCAAACCACAAGGGGAAAATGTGATTGGATTTAAACATGATATTTCATCCCACATTTTCTTGTTTCCAGTATAATAAAGGGTTACCGAATTATTTCCTTGAGAAAACGAGCTTAGTTCATGCTGGATCTTTTAAATTAGTGTTCCATTGCATTCTCCAAACCTTTCCTTCAATTCCTTCTACAGCTAATATGTTGAATTTGTGAATAGAAATGCATTCGCAATCTCCTTTGACATAGAATTCAAGATTTAAGCAATGATCATACAGTCAACTCTTTTTCAGATCTGATACTCTTCACTCTCATTTGTAGGTGTGTGAATTGATCCATTAACAAATCCGAGTTTATTCTTGGTGGCTAAAGCGATACTCATTCCTTTGCTCCATTGGAGATAGTTATGCTCTGTTGGTTGTGTCGTCACTAACATGAGACCTGGGTGATCAGATCCATGTAGAAGATATACCTCATTCTCGATCGAATGACGTCTCTGATTATCTCCAAATGGAGTAGATTCGTGAGTATTTCTTGTAGTAGTCATTGTGTTGTAGATCTATTGAGAATCTAGGTAAACAGTAGTGTTTAAATGCTAAAAACTGGATCAGAAGAGCTTCGATACCATGTAAAAAAAAATCAACAACCAGGTAAGGTATAGAAAACAGTGGAAGAATGTGTTTGGTAATGATATTTGTTCATTCATATGTTCTTGCTGTACATGAGCTGAAAATATATACAAGTAGATAGTAACAAACTCCTACATGAACGTAGATAGTAACAAACTCCTACATGAACCAATGATAATAAGACACTTGTACAATACATAGCACACATCTAACTAATTAGAATATTCTTGATTATTAAGTAGGTGCTGCAGTCTATGGCTCCTTTTGTTGCAAGTTAGACTTCAATTAGTTTTCTTAATATATAAACAATTTTTTATAATGTTATTTAATAATTAAAAATTATTTTTACTTATGTCAAATTAATAATATTTTTATATTTTTAATATAAATTTATTTATTTAAATGTATATATTATCTAATTAAAATAATTTATTTTCAAAAAAAAATTATAAAATTACATATTCAATCCGTCCTATTTTAAGTGAGATTTTTTTTGTTTAAAGCATTAGTTATTATTATATTTTTCTATTTTACCCATATTTATTTCCTGATTTAAGTGTTAAAATATTTATTACATATTTATAATCTATATATATCTATATAAAAGCTGAAAATTTTTAACAAGTAATTGACATTTGTCGTGCCAATTTGTTGACATGTGTCGTTTTTACACATGAAACTTCAATTTGCATTTACTTATTTCAGAAAAATTAGAAATTTTTACGTTGTAAAGTGAATGATGGGTCTCATTCTAAATCAGTTTTTAAGTCTGCAATTCAATGCAGTTTAACAACAAATTTAATGTTAGGTGTTTCTGAAAAAGGATGCCTCCATAAAATTTTAGTTTGCCTTCAGTTATGTCTGAAATTAAATGAGTATTTACTTTGCAAAATGAATAATGATGGGTCTCATTATAAATTAATTGTTAAGTCTACAATTTAATGTTGTTCAGAAGGCTCTTTATATATATATATAAATATCTTTAATTTCAATTTTGTGTATTTCTGTTTTAAATTTCTAGGTTTTATAAATGAAACCTTATTGGAACAGAATTTTTCATGGATTTTTCAATGATCAATGAAGTTTCACCAGTCTTAAAAATAAATACGGCTACACTCAGATTGCAGATTTGGAAGCAAGTTCTGATGCAGGTGATTGCAAATGCATATCTGGAGAGAGCTTGCTTGGTGCTCACTCATTATATCTGATCTTTTGAATTTGATTCTTGTAGGCATGACAAAGTTTGGAGGTCTATGCAAACTCTACTGTGGAGAGTAAATACAATAACTTAGCTTTTGATGATTTTGGGCAAAATTAATAGAGAGCAGTATAACATCACTGCAAATAGTTCACAAACATAGACCATGCTTGCAGTTAAGTGAAGACAAAGCCATGGTTCCATCCCACTCTGAAATTCTACATAGTCTCGAGTCAACACTATCCACTCCAAACTCTCAAAGCGTTCTGTCCTAACTGGTAGTGGTGGTGGTGATGATGTGGCAGCAAAGAAGTCGACCTTAATTCCAACGAGGATAGTAGCACTGTTGGGGTCAGGAAATTATATAGTGACTGTGGATTAGGAACACCCACAAAGGTATCCTTATTGCTGCTACTCGTAATTCATAAATTTTAAAACATATGCTTTTGTGCATAATCCCAACAATCCCTAACAAAAAAGTGAATAGCGACAGACGATCGCTAACTATGCCAGATGACAATTTTAGCCATGTTTTATTATAGTTACAATTCCGTGCATAGCACGGGCATAACATCTAGTTATTAAAAAAGAGAAATAAATGACGAATTGTTTAGATAACATAGTGCAAAACAATTTGAGAATATTAGTTATTTTGAAATATCTAAATGATATTTTTGTATAATGTATAAATTGGGATGAAGAAAATAATAAATACTACTTATAATTAATTTATCCTCTAATATTTAATTCTTGTAATTATCCAAAATTCTATAAATTTGGGAAGAAAAGTCGCAAAATGGAACTCATTTGATTTAATAGTTAAGAAGTTGGTCCTTTTTGAGAATATGAAAAATTGCCATCACATATTCCATAGAAGAATGCATCTTGAAAAGTGGAGCAGATGAGTCGAAGTAAATTTTCAGCCACAAAACAATTCTAAAATTTCAACCAAAAAAAAAAAATCAACTCAAAAAGCAAAAGAGAATAAAAGGAAAAAGGCTGGCGATTAATTGACGAGTTAAAGAGAGTAGACTCAAAATGCTGACTCGGATACAAAGAGAGAATCAAAAAGAGGTGAAACAAGCAAAGAAAACAAAATCTTTCCTTCAAGGCCACAAAAGACTACTTGTGGCTCACAATTTCTCTTGTTGCTGACGTGGCAGCTTATACGGATCGACAATGGAACGAACAACTTGAATCTCCACAAACTCAATACATCGTGTACTGTCAGATCTCTAATTCCCACATTTTCTCTCACTAAACAATCATCCCCCAAAAAAAAAAAACTCTTTCACATTCTCTCTCTGGAATTTACAGTTTTTTCGGGTTTTGGCTTTGCTTCTAAAAAAATATAAACGAGTAGAAAATGTCGGAGCTTAAAGACCCCGCAATCAAGCTATTTGGAAAGACGATTCCTTTGCAGGAGATCACTTCACAACGTGTTGATGATGAGAATGGACACGATCAGGACACTTCATTTTCGGAAAGTTCTGTTCTTGATAAAGAAGATAAGGAGACTGATAAGGTAAAAAATGAGAACAAAGTTTTTGACTTAATTGTTCAATTTTTATTTCTTGAGATTTTGAAGACAAACCATTTTTTAGAATAGTGATTGGATTAGTGGGTAGGATTTAGTTTCTTTTGTTGGTTTGATTCTAAAATACTTCTAGTTGGGTACTTTAACTACTCCTTTTAGGTTCTTGATTGGTGTTTGGTGCTTTTATTGGAGTATTTTGGTTTGTTTGTGTAGTTACGTTATTAAATGCGAAGTATAGTTAGGTGTGGTTATGTGTATGCATATGTTCAAGTGATGTTGTTGACTATTTGATCTTTCGCTATTGTATTCCGGTGAGATCAAGTGCTTTTTGTTGTATTAGTTTTCTACTGGGCTGACTATGATGTACTTGAGCTTGTTGTTTCTTGATTGAGTTTCTGTTTGTGTTATGGTATCTGTGTCTGTAACTGTTTGTGTTGACCAAAACATGTTCCTTTTTGGTTAAAATTGCAAGTGGTTCTGTTCAAGGGCTTGTTATCTAATTTATGGCCTACCATGGTGAGCCCTGAAATTGAGGATTCTTTGCATCTGATTATGGAAAAGCAATACTTTGAGTCTTGAGAGTTTGAGCATTGATGTAATCCTGCCTGTTTTTCTGTTCTGTGATCCAACTAATAGATTTCCGGTGATCATTCTTCCGTTTAGTTCTGTGAATAAGAAATTTTTGAATCTTGATATGACATAAAAGTTGAAGCGGCTAATAGATATGATGAAGGAGAGATTCCGTGGATATAGAACATATTTTGGTTGATTCCAAAAGTTACTATTTGTTAATAATCTGCGGCGCGCCGAGTCCTATTCTGTAGAATCTTCTCTTGTGTTTCTAATAAGTGTAATTTGGAACTTTGGCATAAATTGTTGAGCAAATCTGACTATATGAAGCTTTATTGTTAACTACTCAATATACCTACTCTTACTGATTGTTTGAATCGTGTTATTTACGGTGCGGAATGTAAATATTGATTGAAATATTTTCTTGAGAAGTTAATCTGAATTCTGATCAATCTTATTATATACTTATGTGCATTTATGCAAAACTCAGGACATCACAAGAGACGCAACAAATGAGAGTAACCAACAAGATGGATTACCACCTGCAACTTCAGAAGAGTCATCAAATCCCGAAGCAACCTCAGGAATTAGTGGCAGCGCAAAAACATCGTCCGTTGAGAAGGAGAATAATGCCTCAAAGAATTCAAAGCCCGAGGAAGAGCAACATGATACTAGTAGTTCACAAGAAAAGACGCTGAAGAAACCTGACAAAGTTGTTCCGTGCCCTCGCTGTAATAGCATGGACACAAAGTTTTGTTACTACAACAATTACAATGTTAACCAACCCAGGCACTTCTGCAAGAATTGCCAAAGATATTGGACAGCTGGAGGCACCATGAGAAATGTTCCAGTAGGTGCAGGCCGACGAAAGAACAAGAGCTCAGCTTCCCAATATCGCCATATCACTGTATCTGAGGCTCTCCAGGGTGTTCGAACTGATATTCCTAATGGCGTTCACCATCCCGCATTGAAGACCAATGGTACAGTCCTGACATTTGGTTCTGACACGCCTCTTCATGAGTCAATGGCTTCTGTACTGAATCTTGCTGACAAAACAATGCGGAATAACACTAGAAACGGGTTTCATAAACCTGAAGCCATAAGGATTCCAGTTTCGTATGAATCTAGTGAAAACTGTGTTAGTCAGTCAAATGAATCTTCTGTCACAATTTCAAATACAAAGGATGGGGCAGGCAAGACTGGTTCGGACGAACAAGTGATGGAAAAATGCCAGAGGTTCCCACCTCAGATACCATGCTTTCCTGGGTTTCCCTGGCCTTATCCTTGGAGTTCAGCTCACTGGAGTTCCCCTGTACCTCAACCTACATTCTGTCCTCCTGGATTTCCTATGCCATTTTATCCTGCACCGCCTTATTGGGGTTGCACAGTACCCGGAGCTTGGAATTATGCTTGGCTTCCACAACCATCCTCGCCAAATCAAAGCAGCACAAGCTCTGGACCCAATTCTCCAACATTAGGGAAACATTCAAGGGATGAGAACACACTCAAAACAAGTAACTCAGGAGAAGGTGGCCCAACAAAACAAAATACCGGAGAAAAATCCTTGTGGATTCCAAAAACACTGAGAATTGATGACCCAGGAGAAGCGGCAAAGAGCTCGATATGGACAACGCTAGGGATCAAGAACGAGAAGGCTGATGCAATTGGAGGAAGAGGACTCTTTAAGGCCTTCCAATCGAAGACCGATGAAAAGAATCATGCAACTGAAACTTCTTCCGTATTACAAGCCAATCCGGCCGCATTGTCTAGGTCAGTAAAATTCCATGAAAGCTCATAATGAGACATCTTAAACGTGGAGAATAGGATAATTCTAATTTAGCAGAAGTAGGAGTTGGAGTGTTTATATGTTTTGTTGCCATGTACATATATATATATATATGGAATAGTGAGGCTGAGAGGTTAGGAACAGAATTGAGATTTTGTACCATAATCCCAGTTGTACTCAAATAAATTTGGGAATGAAATATATCCTCGTCTTCATCCGTTTTTGTCATAAGGGAAAATCCATTTATTTTTTTCTTTTTTTTGTTGTAACACAAATAACTTTACTCTAATTTATTGAAATAAATGCAGCATTTTGGCTTCATTATATGGCATTAATCAAATCTTAAATTTTGAAAATTTTATTTAATACTCTTCTCAAATTTCATTGGGGAAATTGCCTTTTAGTTTAAAATATTAATTGAAGAAAATAAATAATTTAATAATAGAACAGGAGGAAGTAAATGCATAAAGAAAAATACTGATTTCGTCTTAAATTGACATTGTTGTTGCTTAAATTCAACAATAACGTCTTTATCACTAATACTATAAATCTTACAAAATAAAATGCAATGACGAGCTCACAATTTTTATTTATATTTTATTTTAATAAAATTTGTCAGATGGTAAAATTTTGGTTGTTAAATTAGACAATAACAAAGATAATACAGCGACAGTCAGGCTTAAGCTACATATACATCTTTTCTTGTAGTAATTTGAAAGAAAAAACTAAATTATAATGAATGAAATGAGATGTTATAAACGCAGAATGTGTAAAGAATGAAAGTGATGTGAGAAAAAAAAATGAATTTATACAAAAGGATGAAACAGGAATAAAAAAAAATTCTACACTACAAATTATCTAAAACATTATAAAACATTAATTTTGCTTTTTTTTTTTAAATATGTGAATATATATATATATATATATATATATAAATATATATATACTTGAAACTGATATTTGTCATATTGGTTGGTTGACCCATGCTAGCTTTAAACTTTATAATATAAACTTTGCTTATTAAAGACAATAAAAATTGTTTATCCTTTTGTTGCATTAAAATTCTATGACTTCATGCCTTTATTTCTTTATACACTGCCATTTCACTTGCTTCAGTTATGAAAATCAACTATTAACCTTTTTAGTCATTTGATTCCTCTAATTAAATCGTTAATTATTATCACAATCAACCATTTATGTTTTTAGCCTTTTGATTCCTCTAATTAAGTTGTATCCAAACACAAAGAACAAAAATTTCTAAAAAGCTTTGAACAAAACTTGTCTCTTATTGGTAGTATTTTCATGCTCCTAGCAGTTAATGTCTCTGCTTTCATAGACCTGATTAACCCTACCAAATTAGGCTACATCTTGCGGCACTGCTTTCCATGCTGTCATGGATCTCATTAAATTAGGTTACATCCTAACAGCAGGATTAGAAGTTGATTGCTGGATCTCCCTAATGAAGATGAAATCATTCTCAAATGAAAATTTCTGTTATCTGAATTGTTGTCGCGTCATTGATGCTAAGTGAGAAATTAATCTTATTAAAATATTTTTTGCTCTTCATATTTAACCTTTTTTTGATCTGTTCAAATCATTTACATTATAAATTATTATATTCCTGAGAAATTGAAACAAACTTATAATATTTTATAGTTATTTACTTCAAAACTTAATTAAACTATGATTTGCTGTGCATATTACAGATACAAAACTAGTAAGAAATAAAAGCAGGGACGAACACATAACAAGTAGAACTGTAAAAATAAATATGAATAAAAATGTAATATATTATAAAAAAATTTTAAAAAGCCGTATGCTAAACACTTGTTACTAAATAAGAATATTGATAATATACAGTAGTAGAAAAAAAATATACAACATGCTTCATGCTTTTTTTTCTCAAATAAGAATATTGATAATATATATATGTCATTTTGAAAAAATATGTTGTCCCATAATATATATTGTTTCACACTTCTAATGCAGAATTTAATATATTTTTTTTCAATATTACTCTTATTAGTTTTACATTTCTTATACAAATTTAATTTAATGGTTCTTCTTATGCACTAAAGTCAAATGATATAATAGTCAATTAAACACTAACTTAAGACATTGAATATATATATGTTTATTATGTGTGTAAAAATCTTAAACGACGTTTATTGTGTGATAGAAAAAGTAAATAATTACTGAGAAAAAATAATGTTTTGTAAGACGAGCACATTTAGGCAGAATTGGAGAGATTTGATGTGAGGAATAAAAACAAATTGAGGAAAACAGTAGCCACAATATTTGTCTGCTGTTGGACCTCAAAACGCGTGATGTTGTTTCTCCCATTTCACCTTCTATTGCTTTCAAGTCTCCAAGGATAAAAGCATTCCCTTTTGGTACAAGAAGTAGGATCATCTCTCATCCACCATATACTCATCCTTCATTTGTGGAAATGGTGTGATTGTTGGAGCCTAATGACACCGCCAATAATTACGACTTTCACACACCTACAAAACAAAAGAGTTACCAAACGTGTCTTGGTTCAGTGGTGTCTAGGGCTGAACTTGGTAGGACGGACTGCAGTTCGATCCCCCGCAACGCCGTTTGGAAGGGGAATAAAATCTAACCACCCGGGACCCTCTCCGAACCGGATTAGTCTCGGCCCAGTAGGTCGAGGATACCGGGGCTCAGACAAAAAAAAAACAAAACAAAAGAGTTAGTCTTCTCTTTCTTGCATTTGATTTGTTCAACTAAAATCAAGAATCAACTTCAAGTTTAATGTTCAAGCTTTCGGTTAAATACTCATTCCATTTTCTTGTTTGCTATTATGGACAGATTAGGGAGACTACCTCGTAGACTGACAGCTCTACGACTTTTTGGGACACTTGAAACTGACGCTGCTAGGTCGAGGATTCATCTATCTCTTTTCGTTTTCCCAAAGAAACAAAATGATATAATGTGTTTTGGATTGAGAATGTCATGTTTGCATTTGTGTTTTGTAAGACACCCTTTCCAAACTACAATGGCCTTTGTATATTTTGCATAATCCGTACAAGTTCTCTTAAAATTTTCCACAGGAAGTAGGAATCCTTCTTTGTTGTTGGCACTTGAATTTATTCATCCGTGAAGGGAACTGTTTATAAAAAAATTTATTTAGAAATGTGTTGGAGTTTATTTCAAAATGAGAAAAACATGAAAATAAATTTGAGCGTCACATTTAGTGGTGTCAGAGCAGAGAGTAAATTCCTGGTGACATTTGCATAAAGATTTTGAAAAAGATTTTCGTGTGATTTCAAAGAGTCTTAAAATAATTTCTAAATTCTTTATGTTCAATAGGATGGATCCTGGAGATGACCACGTTCCCGACCCAGCAAAGTCCTTGGAGTCAGTGCAGGATCACATGGCTCAGTTTCTGCACGACGAACAGCCTCCACCCCTGCATGCAGTACCCCTGCAACCCATGTTCCAACAGTTTTTGGACATGATGTAGTAGGCCACCCAAGCTGCTGCTGCTCAAGCCGCACAGGCAACAGTTGCACAGGTCGTCGACGTCGCGCAAGCAGCTTAGACATAACTCATTTAGGCCATCCAAGCTTAGAGGCCTCCAGAGCACAGTGAGGAACAAGATAAGAACTATGAGAGAATACAATGTCAGGGAGCCAAGGTTTTCACAGGTACCACCAATCCAGCCAATGTCGAGGAGTGACTTAGAAATCTAGAGAGGATTATAGGCCGACTTGACTGCACCCCCGAGCAGAGACTGAGGTATCTGATCTCCCTCCTTGAGGAGGATGCATTGGATTGGTGGGAGAGAGTTCCTCAGAGTAAGGATGTGCCGCTTAGACTAACCTGGGATGACTTCATGAGATTATAACTAATGCTTAGTTCTAATTTATCAAATTGAATTTGAACTCTCAAAAATAATAAGCATTATCTTATTTGACATATTTGATTTTAACTTAGTGTATTAACAGTAGAAGAATTGCTTCAACAAAACCCAAGAACAAGCGTTCTTAGAAGTGAACTGAAATTAGAACAAACTAACATAAACTATATGTGTTTTTTCATTATAAAACAAGTTTAACAAAGATTTAGACTATTTGCTCCCATAGAACCAAAATATATGGAAAATTATATGTTAGGGAGAAAAATTCTCCATGTTTGGCTAAAGAAAATAAAATCGAACAAATGCTGCAAGTGCACGACATTACTCAAAGCTATTGTTGGACACAACCTGCATCAAACTGGTCACGCTCATCAATGTGTTATTTAGAACTTAGACTACATTATCTCTCCACATAGTTGAACTCTATAAAGCTATTTCAATATTGTAAATTATAAATTTTATATTTCTTTCCTAGACTACAAGTTTCACACTACAAATTTATTTAACAATTCACTTGAAAATGTTGTTGCTCTTTCATCTTCTTATGAATTTACTAGGTGATTCAATCACTTTTGTCTTTAATTGTCTTGTTATGCATTATAATACTTGCATATATGATATATTTTAGAAAAGATTTGGACTATCGACAAGCAGCTCATTGTAAAGGACACCAAATATGCGCTCAACATTTTTTCTCACATACTCATGTTGTTCCTTGAACTTGAAGAACTGAATTTTTAGTCTACTTGGAGCTTTTAATAAAAGAAACACACTCCAGTAATATTGCATTGGCAAGATACTATTCTCCACATGTGTCAAGTTGTTGACAATATACTTATTGTGTTTCACCTTTGAACTTTTGAAGACATAATTGAACAAAAATAATTGATTTAAAACAATTATGTTAAGGATTCAATGATAATATTACTGTTAAACTCACACAAAATTGTTATACCATCTTTATTATTAATCTCTATATCATGAAAACAATTAAAGGTGGAAAGAAAGTCGTCATCTCAAAAGAATATTAACGATGATAGGATAGGGACGGGGAACATCTTACCTTTCTCTCCCTCCATAAAGATTTCCCAAAGCCCAATCTGACATCTGCATCAAACGCTTGGAGACGATGGATGTAGGATCACAGATTAAATTTATGCCATCCCTCCTTGCCTTTCATACTACCTGTATAGATGCATGGATAATTAGGAAGGAACATTTCCAATTTGTAAGCATAAATATAATATATGTTTTGGGTATTTGTGTGATTTTGTACACATTATGCTTGAATTGAGATTATATGTTTTGGATGCAAGTTTGAACGTTGAGTGTCATATTTGAATTGAAATCTATATTGACATTGATGATATAGGTATGAAATCATATGTTAGTTGAGTTAGAAAAAAAATAAATAAATTGATAATTTGTGTAAGATGTTTGGTTCAAAGACCTTAAGTGTGTTTCTTGAATGAAGATGTGAGTATTGCAAGTTATGTGATGTGATTGGAATAAAACGGGTAAACATGAAAAATGAATTGTGATAGTCAATGATGCTGTGATTGTATAGCATTTCATACATGCATCATTATAAAGTATACATTAGAGATACTAGTGGGTACACATACACGTAGAGGTGTCAGTAGGTGGATAGGAAATGATTGGACGATAGAGGGTGTAAGAAAAATGAAATTAAAAGAAAATTGAGAAGTGTACAAAGCCATGTGCTCAATTAGAAGTTCTAGCAGGAACACTAGGTTTGGGTGTCAACGGGTGCAATATTAAAATATGTACACTAATAGGAAGAGTAATACTCCCTACATATGTAAAGAAAGTGACAAGTTGCCAGAGGGTGCAAAAGAGAGTGAATGTATATCATTGACATGCTTATGATTTATGATGATTACAAGTTTGAAGAAGATAATGATGTGCATGATTTAAGAAGTGTTCATGTGTTGAAAGATTGAGAATGTGTAAAAGAACTTGAATGTATAACTAATTCATAGTAAATGATGATGTACATACGTGTGGAAATGACTAGATGTTGAATTATGTGAAATTAATTTTGATTATTGAGTTTGGGTGTTTAAATGTCGAATTGTGGACTTTGGATGTCAATATGATAGAAACATGTGAACTTGATTGTCAAAGTATTTCATCATTGTTTATTGTGTGATGATATGTATTAATATTTGTGACTTGTGATGTTAATGGCCTAGGCTGCATAAACAGTACATCATAGCAATTCTAGGCCATTTTGAACAAGTTAACTTCTTTTTAGTCTTTCAGTAGTACTACACAGACAGGCAGTTGTCCCTGACCATGTGGATGACATGGACAAAGAGGATTTTAGATAACTATACCTGTAACATTACAGGAAGACTACACATATAAGCTTGTGTCCGTGTAACTTAAATAACCAATGAGTAACTCCAAAGGCTATCCATTTAACATTACAAGAGATTACACGAGCAAGCTTGTATCTGTGTAATTTACACGGTCATTGAGAAAATTATTTGAAATAGCGGTACAACAATACATGGGATTACATGACTATCTCAATGATTGTGTAACTGACACGACAAGTGAATAAAATGTAGGTGATGATTGTGTAATGCTTCAAAGTTTTAAGTTAGAAACTTTAGAATGCATGGTTAAGACTTACAGTAGTATTAATAAAGAACACTTAATACAGAATTAGTCGAGAATATATATGTTTTGTTAGTGTGAATCCTAGCCCCAATACATTCTATATACCTTTTATAAGGGATTAATAAAATTATGAGACATTATTTTATCATTTCATATATTGACCTATGCTATGTGTATGATAAGATATCCAAGAATTTTAATTAAATACTTGAGGTATCAAGGTTGATGACCTTGATAGTAAAACCTAAAAGTTCTGAGATTAACATTCTAAATATCTATAGTCAGTTGTTTTTATAGGAATGTAAATGAATTAAGACTAGTATAAGCTTTGTAGGTGATTATGTTCTATTAGTCACAGATATGAGATATCTAACACAGTTCATAGGTACAATGTG
>CANYCX015519852.1:0-18489 GCA_948193385.1 Breynia disticha f. nivosa | reverse complement strand
TTGAGATAGGAGAGGTTTTAATTTGCGCATTGCTCGATCGTGGTGTCTAAATGTGTCTAAAAGTTTTGAGTTCATATTTAGCGAAAACATGAATGGATGTTTAGTGATTGTGAAATCTGTGTGTCCTTTTGTGCCCAGGTTTAATAGTTTTGTTTGGTTTAAATTTGCGCATTGCTCGATTGTGGTGTCTTAATGTGCCTAAAAGTTTAGAGTTCATATTTAGTGAAAACATTAATGGTTGTTCAGTGATTGTGAAATATGTGTGTCCTTTTGTGCCTAGGTTTAACAATTTTGTTTGGTTTATATTTTTCTTTTTTGTTGATTGTTGAGTTCTGAGTTCCTATTTTTGCGAAAACAAAAACCTAATTTTTTGTAAGTATTGTATATAGGTTTAGGAGATGAATTTTTGTTGTACAATGAAATGAATGTGAGTTTTGTTGAGTCCAGAATTAGTGAATTTTGTGTCAGAGAGTATGTTGGAGCATGCATAAAATTTATGTGTCGTTTTTTTTCCAGTTTTTGAGAATTGTTTCTGGATCTTGTGTATTGTTTTTTCGGCATTTTTTAGTAAAGATGGTTACTAGAAATTAGTCTAATGGTGTTCTTAGAATATTAGTCTGGATCATTAGAAGGTATGGTTATTTTATCTGTATATTTTTAGATTCTGCTAGACTCATTTCATTTTGATATATCTGCTTATAAGTAACTAATGATTTTTATTTTTTCATTCTAAGGATGATAAGAAAAAGAAAAAAATTGCAATTTCTTACAAAGAAACAGTTAACTATGATTCTGATACAGAATCAAAATTTGGTGAAAAAATTAAATCAAAGGGGATAAAGAAGAGGACTTGAAAGATCATGAGAAGGTTTGTGTTTGAAATGATAGTCATGTTGACTCATTTGGACTCTTTTTTGCTTCAGATTTTTTGCTTTATGTTCTAATGATTTCTTATTTATTATTTTTTGGTTAATGCAGGGGCTGAGATTCATTGTTGATCAAAAGAATCATTTTGGAGCAAGAATTCAGATCAACTATGACCCGGAGTTTGCATCATTTTTATCTCAGAATCTTAATGAGACACAAATTAGTATGTTAAGGAGGACTTGCTTCGAGTGTATTCCCAAATTTTTAGAAATCTTCTCCACCAACCCATTGTAATTGCAATACGAGTTTATATTAATTCCGTCAATAATCTTGAAAAAAAATGTGTTCATTTGTATACTGTGTGACAAATCTATAATATGACTGTGTCATAAATCTATAATATGACTGTATCATAAATCTATAATATATTGAATGAAACAATTAAGCAAAAAAATTTCTTCGTATTAATAACCTCATAAAATGTGTTCTTATGTGTTCTTAATCACTTTTCATTTTACAAGAAGTTCATAATTAATTTTTTTTTTCAATTCTTTTTTATATTCATACAATGTATTCTCTTGTGTTCAACATTCATTTTAAATTATTTCAAAATAAAACATTATTCAATAGTAATAAAAGTGACAATATAAAAACAAAGAACAAACGTGTCTAAATGAATCATTCAGCTATTTCTTTGCACGAACAATATCCACTTTTAACAAATAGGAGATTGGACTAAACGAAACAAAATACCTTACTGAACTCATTTCAAACACCATAAAAAATATGGACACATTCGCTTTTATTACGTCCTATATGTCAATCTAGCTTTACAAGTAATTGTAAAAAAAATAAAAAAATAGGAAATTATTATGAGTTTTTCAATTTTTTGCTTATCATTTTTACATTCACGAATGTGGAGAATGATATTTGGTTCTGATTTTTAGTTTTGATGTTTATCTCAAAGTTTCAGGCCCATTTTATGATTATGAGGTTTTGAATTCAAATTTGAAAATATTTAATTTGAAATCTAATTAGATTCCTTAATTGTAACTTTAATTTAGGTAATATTTTTCAAATTCAAACAAAATGCTGGGTTATTTAATATTACACATGACTCCTAAATTCAAAATTCAAATATGTCATTTTGGTTGAAGTGAATTAAAACTTTGCCAATTTAGTAGAAACAAAATTAGTGATGACATATGTGTAGATATGCTTTGAAATGATGTCATATATGTAATTAACTCTTCTAATTTAATCCTTCAATCAAATAAATCATAATTAAGTCTCTTAACTTAATTATATGTATTTGACAACTCAAACGTCATGAGCAGAATAAATTATCCTTTCATATTAAAGAGATGAATACTGTATTTAAAGTATTTTTTTAGTGTTAATAATAAAATAAAATTGAATGAAGTGAAATAGAATAAATACTATAGTTACTCTATTTTTTTTAAATAGAATAAATATTTTAGAGTAATTGATTGAAAATAGTTTAAGAAGGTGGCAACGGCTGAGTGGGTGGGAGTGGGACCAAGGAGAGCTCAGAAAAGAGGACGACGAGACGGTGTCCATCTGTTGGAATCCGCAGAAAAAAAAAACCTACTCCTTTAATCCAGAACTATTGTTATTTTAATAATAGAAGCATATATTAAAATATTTTTATTATTTATATTTAAAATTCAGTATTTTAATATATTTGTTATTATAGTATTATAAAATATTTAATATTAAAGAGTTTTTTTGTCTTAATTTTGAAAAGATGAGATTTTTTATGTTGAAAGTTAAAAGTTTGTCCACGACTAAACGGGTAAAGCGAGATTAACTGACAATATGTTTGTCAGTTAAGAGACTTATGAAGTAATTTTCTCATGTTATAAATAACTAAATTAGGAAATTCTAATTCACAAAAGTGAATCAGTTTCATATTATGAGAAAAGAATAGTTTCTTTTCTCAAGTCTCCAATTTCATCAGGTCTCATTTAGTAGAAAGGATTGCGAAAGCACATGCCTTCAACTCGTCAATTTGCTTGTATGAGAAGGAGACTACAGTTATGTCTATCGAATATCTCAACTCTTTTATTGCGACAATCAGATAAGTCTTTTACACATTTGTTACTTACTATTAATATTGTTTTGTGTCATATTGTTCTTGTGATCTTACACTTTAGTTTTTAATGAATGATAACTGAATTTAAAAAGGGTTAATTTAAAAAAATGTTTTAAATTTTTAAAATTATAATTATTTTAAATAAAAAATTAAATTTTAAAAAACAATTATTTAAAAACAATGAGAGTATCTTCTAAATAAAGCAGTTGATATTGCCAATTCCTTTTTTTCATTATTATTACAACACTTTCACCAATTTCCACACTTCTCAACTATTCATTACAAAAACTAGGAAAAGTGTATACCCTATAATTGAGGGTTTTCTCACAACAAAAGAAGAGATTCAATAATAGCATCAATTTAATAAATTTATATTTGACACGAAAGTCATATTTGGTATGGAGAAATTGAGACGGAGGAAGTTGATTATAGAGAAAGTAAGTTAGATAAGGAATATTATAAATAAAATTAGAATATATTTTTAAAATATTTTTTGAGTATTTGTTAATTTTGTTGAGATAAAAAGAGAGAAAAAAATAAGAAAAAAAAATATGAAATGCTTATCTTGACTTATTGTCAAAATACCCATATCTTAAAAAGGCAAGATATGAGTTCAGTCGACTTTTTTTTAAGAGTAATTTAATAAACAACTTGAAATGACTAAAATGCCGAAATAGACACTTCTCATCTCATTCCAAGTATCTCAGACGTCAACAAACACTTCCTAAGGAAGTTAATTACGCTATGTAGAGAAATAAAAATTCTAAAAGAAAGGGTGAGTTTTTACTTTCTTAGTTTGAAATGACTATTTTAACTATCTTTGTTATTATTAATCACACTTTTAATTTAAACATTTAATTAAAGTAAAAATTCATTATAGTTATATTTTTTTATAAAAAAAATAATTTTACATTCTTGTTTTAAATTAAATAATAATTGATAATTTTAAAAAATTTACAAATTAATTTACAAATTTGCATAAAAAATAAAAATATTTTTTTATAAAAAATAATAATTTTTGTTAATAATGTATTTTTTTATAAAATTTAAAAATAAATTTTATAATATTAGATTTTTTTTTCATTTTTCTTAAATTTTATATAATTTAATTAATTAAAATATCATTATTGTATTTAAAATATTATAAACATAAAATAGAAATTATTATACACTTTCTAAAGACTACGTTTTTCATACCAAACACATAAAAATTATATTTTTTCATTAATTTATTTTCTTGGAAGCTTACTTTCTCAATAACTCATATTCCATAAAGTTTGTTTTTTTTTGTCTGAGTCCCGGTATCCTCGACCCATTGGACCGAGACTAATCCGGTTCGGGAACGAGTTTTGGGTTAAGGTTCATTTCCCTCCCAAACGACATTGCGGGAGATCGAACCGTGGTCCGTCCTACCAAGTTCAGCCCCAATTACCATTGAACCAAGAGATCGTTGGTATTCCATAAAGTTTGTTTTTGGGTCTAGCCCCGGTATCCTCGACTAACTGGGCCGAGACTACTCCGGTTCGAGAAGGAGTTTGGGGTTAAGGTTCATTTCCCTTCCAAGCGACATTGCGGGGGATCGAACCGTAGTCCGCCCTACCAAGTTCAACCCCAAATACCACTGAACTAAGAGGTTATTGGTATTCCATAAAGTTTGTTAATTGTACCAAACAAGACTGAATAAGTAACGGCAGTGCCAGCTAACGTTACGCATGCGACACGTGTTATTCTTATGACATTTGTGACCGAGTTGGTATCCTTCTCTCACTCACGCTGAATCAGGAAAGCGAAGCAAAAGTTGTGATATTCCACCTGTAATTTGGGTTCCCTTTACGAAAAGCTAACTACAAATAACGGTTACTGCGGCGTTTCCATGGGACCACTGCTCCGTTGGAAAGCGCGTGCCAGCGTGGCATTTCTTCTTCGTAGTTTTGATTCACGCGGTGTAACCGACGGCGAGTCGCTCCGCCGCGACACTGAAGTTAAACTCTGTGGTGGAGGAATCGGAGATTGAGATCATTTAGGGGAAAGAAAAGGGAATGATAATTATTGTGAATGATTGTGAAGAACCACCAAGTATTAGGTGCAATTATGCATCACAAGAATCTTTTTTTTTCTTCAATTAGGTATTAGGCACAATTATAAGAATCTAGAATCCTCCTAGCTTTTCCGATAGACCTCAACACTAATTAACTCATAAATTTTAATATGAGACTAATGAAGAAGGGACTTAATGAGTCCCTTTCTTCATATTACTGAAACTGTACAGTTTACGTAAAATAAAAATTATTTTTACTGAATAAATCAATTACTCAAATTTATTTTTACTGCATCAAACGATTACCTTAATGAGTCTTCTCTTTAAAGAAACTCATTGTAAAAGTCCCTTAATTAACTCGCCGCTAATCTAGCTATTGCCTCCCAAACAAACGCTTCCAACCTTCCCTATACTAGGGATTACTCTCTCAATCCCACAAAAATAGATGATTTTAGACAAATTACAAAAATAAAAAAATTTGTAGTTAAGTTAGTTATAAGTAATGATTAACATAATATTTTACAATATTATTCTTATTAAATAAATTGTTTTAATTATATAATAAGTAATTGAATGAATTTTGTCAAAAAATAATTGAATGAATAATTATGGATTAGAAAAATAAGAACATCATTAATTTTATAAGAGTAAAAATAAATTTTAAATAATAAATAATATGTATAAAAATAAAAAATTGCTATATATAATTGAAACAATCAATATAGAAATAATATTGATTTCAAAAAAATATAAAAATAATATCTATTAAAATGGAACAGATAATATTTTTCGAAACTTGGAAACATATAAATTTGTCATTGACGCTTGCAAAATTTTATTCTAGTCGCATATTTTTTTTAAAAATGATTGTTTCATTCAATTTAGTCATTTATATCAATAAGATATTGTGAGTTTTAATATATTTTTTAAAATATTTCCTTCCATTATTTGTTTTATCATTTCTCTCAATTATAATAATAGATGGACAATTAGACATCAGAAAATTGATTGACAGAATTAGTTAAACGATTAAAACAACCATTTTTACAATAGAGGGACCAGAACAATATTTACATTAAAGCTGCAGGACTCACATATAATTCTCCAAAAAAATTATGATGATGTTAATTTGCTGATTATAGAATATAAGAAAAAGTTATATAAAATTAATTATTTTGATTAATAAAAAAAATTAATCATTTTTACAATGCTTATTTTCAACTTCTTAAGGGTACATTCATTAATAGAAAATTAATCTATATTTTTAGAATTTTTTTTGTAAAAACTAAAAAATTAAAAAACATGTTCAAAACTATTTTTTTCATGAAAAATAGAAAATAAGGTTTTCTAAATTATAACTAGAGTTTGAAAACTACAAAAAGTAATTTTTCACAATTATCTCTTATAAAAAAGAGCTTATTTTTTACAATTTTATGAGTTAGAAAACTAAAAATCATGCTAAACTCTTTTCTATCTCACAAATTCAAAAATATAGTTTCTTTACTTTATTAGTAAAGTGATTTTAGAGAGGGTTCATGTTTATTCTTTACTTTGATAAAACAATCATTTATGTATAGATTTGGTTGTTTTATACATATTGTTGACTTATATATTTTAACAATTTTTAATATGAAATCTGAGATATTTTTACAATTTGATTATGAAAAATTAGTTCAAAAGGTCATAAATTATACATTTTTTTATGTTCTTTCATAGAATTTTTTTGAAAATTTGGTTGAATTTAAACAAATTTTTCAGTTTTCTAAAATAGAAAAGGGACCGCTTTTGAATATACTTTCTCAAATTTCATAATTTTCTTAGAAATAGAAAACTAAGAAAATTAGAAATAGAAAATTGAAAATAATTTTATGTTAATGAACACACCTTAAACTAATCCCTCCGTTCAAAAAAAAATGTTATTTTTTATTATCATAAATATTAAGCAAAGAAAACTAGTTATTGATTTAACTTTAATTAATGATATTAAAAATAGTATAACTCAGATATAATTATATTGAAACTAAGCAAAAGTCATTTAAATAGACAATTATTTTTATAAGGGTATTTTAAAAAATTATATTAAAAAAAGATGAATAAAAATTATTTTAGAAGATTTAAAATATTATTTTATAACAATCTTTTAAACCCACAGAAAAAGTAATTAAAATTGGGTTTAAATTGTTGGAGTTTGTTATCTCATAAAACAAAGAAAAGGTTATGGATAGGTATCTCTACTGTATAATATGTATGTAATATATACACTGAATTGCTTAGTGTAAATACAATAATTATATTAGTATAGCAAAATAAATATGTTCATAAGCAATTCTAATATATTAATTATTAGATGCTTATCTTAGTTAATTAATTTTTAATATTCCCATTCCATTTCCAACACTAATTCCAAACGTCGACGTCAAAGAAAACGATCCCAATGGCAATCCCGTAATTACCCAAATTCTCAATCCCTAAATCTCAATACCTCTCGTATCCCTCACGTTCCGCGCAATCCCTATCCGCTCCCATTCCGCGTAGTAACCGGCTATTCCCAGTCACCACCCTCCTTATTTCCCTTCTCAACTCACTCATTCCCATACTCACAACAGATGAACAAATATGTGTTTTTATTTCTCTCTATTTCCCTGAAAAGCTCCTCCTTATGAAATCCACAATGCATTCCCCCAAGTATTCTCTCTATTTACCAACCAACCCCTCTCCCCCTGCAACTCTTATCGGAGCCAACCACACCTCTGCCCGATTCTGCTCCCGCTAATCTCCTGTCTCGCCTAACCCTTCCCTTTTTTCTCTTTTGCTAATTTTACATACCACACACAAATCTCTTATTTCTCTCTGTTTTTTTAAAAGAAATTTGCAATTATTTTTTTTACGGTTGTATAGAATTGAGATGGAACCGTCCGCAGCCAAACACAGCTTCCTCAGAAACCTTCTCGTTCGAGTCTTACTTTTTGGAGTTTTAATCATCGTCGTCCGATTTGCTTACATTGTTACTATCGCCGGCGAGACATGCAATTCCGGCGACTTTTGTTTCTTCTCTCTCCCTGAAAATCTTAGCTTCGTCATCGCCGGTAACACTCCGGTCAAAAACAACGCCGTCGTTTCGAGTTCTCCTACTCGCCGTGATCTTTATACTAGCAAAGACTGGATCAAGTCCGTGCAGTTTTATTCTTCCGTCTTCGTGGATCTAGTCACGGAAGGTTACTTATCTCCGTCGTCGAAATCGGTCTGCTTCGAGACGGCGCGTGGAGAGGACGTGTACGCTCTGAAGGAGATTGGAGTGTCCAACGCAATCGGTGTGTCGAAGAAGGCATCGAAACCGCTTGTGACGGCGTACGCGCGCGGGATGCACGCGCCGTTCGATGACGGGAGTTTTGATTTTGCGTTTTTAGGCGGTGGAAAACTGGACTCAGCGAAGAGAGCGGGGGATTTGGCTGCGGAGGTAGTACGGACGGTGAAACCCGAAGGGTTTGTCGTCGTCCACGTGAGAGCGAACGACACTTACAGTTTCAATTCATTTATTGAATTGTTTAATTCTTGTTTGTTGATAAGATCTCGCCAAATCGACCTTTATGATTCGTCGATGAGTTTTGTTAGAGAGTTTGTTTTGCAGAAAAAGAGTGGATTTATTAAAAGCATTGCGGATGGCAATGCCGCGAATAAATGCTCTGTTGGAGGGCATAAGAGGGAATTGGTTAGGAACGCCGAGCCTTTGATTGCGGAAGAGCCATTGAAGCCTTGGATTACATTGAAGAAGAACATACAAAATATAAAGTATTTGCCTTCAATGGTGGATATAAGTTTTAAGAATCGATATGTTTATGTTGATGTTGGTGCTAGGAGTTATGGTTCTAGCATTGGTAGTTGGTTTAGGAAGCAATACCCCAAACAGAATCGAACTTTTGATGTGTATGCGATTGAGGCTGATAAGCACTTTCATGACCAGTATAAGGTTAAGAAAGCGGTCACATTGTTACCGTATGCTGCGTGGGTTAGGAATGAGACATTGTCGTTTGAGATTAATAGGGATCCCGGCAAGGATGTTATGGACAAGGGTAGAGGAATGGGAAGGATTCAGCCGGTTAGAGGCGGTGGGAGTTTTGATGGGGAGGTGGATGTGATTCAAGGGTTTGATTTCGCGGAATGGTTGAAGAGGACGGTGAGTGAGAAGGATTTCGTTGTGATGAAGATGGATGTGGAGGGTACTGAGTTTGATTTGATTCCGAGATTGTTTGAGACGGGCGCAATTTGCTTGATCGATGAGTTGTTTCTGGAGTGCCACTATAATCGGTGGCAAAGATGTTGTCCCGGACAAAGGAGTAGTAAATATGAGAAGACTTACGGGCAGTGTTTGGAGCTTTTTACCTCTCTAAGAGAAAGTGGTGTTCTTGTGCATCAATGGTGGTGATTGGTACGATCTTATACGTCCCTTGTAACAACACTTCATGTCCTCTCTTTTTTTTGCTTTGATAAAGATAGGCGCATTAGTTTTTGTTTGTCAATCACAGTGAAGAATGTTCTAGGATTTCAGTGTTTCATTTGTTTAAATTATGAGCAAAGTTAATATTGTTGTAAGAATTGCAAATGGAAATGATAGTTTCAGCACTTGAATCTTTTCCTTCATCAGTTTATAGAATTTTTAGTTAGACTTGGTTTCATATGTTGATTTGTTATCTAGAAATTGTGGATATAATTTAGAGATGCAAGTATCCATTTTCAGGGTTGTTGAGAAAGTTTCAGTTGAAGTTTCTTGGCATTTTATGACTTGTTTGGCGTTCTATCACTTGCTCTTTGACAGTTTCGTTATAATTGCCATTTGAATGCATTTGGGAGTAGTCATGGAGGGTTTGTTATGTGTTTATTGAGTGGAGATGGCAGGACAAATATGGGTTTTGGCTTTAGACATTATTCCAAATTGTTCTGAAACTTTCTGTCTTTACCTTGGGACACGACAGGGAGCCTTTTCTCGTCATTCATCGCCACTTTTATACGACGTTTTGCCCTTTCAGCCTTTGCCTACCCATCGTGAAACAAAACTGTATATTTCTTCTCGGCATAAACCTTCTTGCACGTTTCATTAATAAACAGTAGAAATATCAATCAGTCGTTGCGATTAATGATTAATTGAAGAAAGACGATATGTTATCACCACTCCAATATAATATAACTTTACAACTTTTCAACACATTTATGAGCATTGTCGCCAGCAATTTTGGTGTCATAATTGCCAGTCACGGGATCTTCTCCAAAAGAGCATTTCTGAATAAGTTCTTTCTTCGCAATTCTTCAATGAATTTATCACTTCTCTAGGGGGTTTATCTCTTTGTTTAAATGAATCTACCCTATGTTGAAATGGAGTGGATTTTCTTAGTTTTGTACAATAAACAAGTTTCTCATTCTGCTATACATTTACCTTTTGGGTTCATACCAATCCGTGGATGGATTCTTATGAATAAAGGTTGGATGAGATTGGGTTGTATTGTATATATCTTTCTTATCCACATACGATTTACATAAGAAGTTGCCTTTCATATGCAACCAAACTCCCCTAACATCATTATTAAATCAATCATTATTCTATTTCCATTCACAAAAATCAATTACTAGATATGATGTAATAAAACTCCATTTCCGGAACCAAAGCTTTTAAGCCGTAGAATTGACAGAAAATCACAAAATTTGACAAACTATTAACAGGCATTCCTTGTAATTAAAAATACTGTCTTTTCTCTCATTTTGGCTATTCATCGCCGAAAACTGCTCCTTTCACTTTAAATTCTTTTTTTAGAATAGACACATACGAGATTTTTGAGATTTGCCTCTGAAACATTTACACTCCCATTTGGTTTTTTCTTGCTTTTTTTTTCTCTGTTGGTGTGTGTCGTGTTTTTTATATACCAAAGCCGCCACCTTCGATCAATTTTCCTCCTTTCCCCTTCCTGTATTTGAATTTATAAGCCTCCATTGGTGGTCGCCAATGGCAATTCTCATCTTTCTTCCTCACATTTTTCCCTGATTAGGATTTTGAGGGGAAATTGTGGCAGGATTTTGATTGAGTTTTGCTGGGTTCTTATATTTTTCTTGAAAGATATCGTCTTTTTCTTTTATTTTTTTAGGCCCCTTTTGATATAAATGCAAGAATAGTCATAATATGGGAGCTTGCTGCAGTAAAGAACCCAGTTTTGAATTTGGTGAAGCGGTGGTGGAGGCTGCCATAGAGGAGAGGGATTATGGTGGTGATCGTGAAGAAGGTGACACCATTGTTGTTGATCATGGTGCTCATATGAGGTTGCATGGTTCTTCCAAGTACATTTCTATGTATACACAACAAGGAAAAAAAGGGATCAACCAAGATGCCATGACTGTTTGGGAGGTGATAATAACGATTAATTCATATGAATTAATTGATTTGTCATCAACATTTCTCAAGTTTAATCATTTTATTATTGCCTTCAATGGAATTATATAAAGTGTATCAACTTCTTGATTGATAAATTATTGTCGTAATGATGATAATAACGATTGATTATATTGTTAAGAGGGAAACATTGCTTTCTGTTTTCATAATTTATGAAAGAGCTTGTCTAAGATTAAGAGAAATAAGTGAACTAAATCACCATTTGCAAGCTTTTGAGTTGTGTTTTCTTGAATTGCATTTTGATGGTTTCAAACTTGGATTCAGGAATTCATTGGCAACAAAGACATGTTTTTCTGTGGAGTGTTTGATGGACATGGTCCTTACGGTCACAAAGTCGCACGCCACGTACGAGACATGCTACCCTCAAGGCTTTCATCCTTGATCAAAACATCACAGCTTAATAGCTCCAAATACAGAAATTTTGAGGTTGCTGTTACAGATGATATTCCTGAAGGCAATGAAAAAGACAGTCCTGGCGATGACAGCAGTCCGACAAATGACAGCAGCATGCTTCTCTTGTCTTCATGGGAAGCTGGTTTTATTAAATCTTTCAAGGAAATGGATGAAGAGCTCAGCCTCGACGCGAGTATCGATAGCTTCAGCAGTGGGACTACTGCTGTAACAGTAGTTAAACAGGTATTAAAATTAACTCAGGAGGACGTTTGAGGGTTTATTCTAATTTTGTTTTAATGTATTCTTTGATTCACAGGGAAACCATTTGATAATTGCTAATTTGGGCGATTCTCGTGCTGTTCTATGTACTAAAAGCAAAAACCAACTTGTCCCTGTCCAGCTTACCGTAGATTTGAAGCCGAATGTTGCAAGTAAGTGTTCTACATTCGCTTCTGCCATGTATATCATCGGATGCAACAAAATCTGACTGGGCTCCAATCAATTTCTGTTACTCAGGTGAGGCAGAAAGAATCAAGAATGCCAATGGCAGAGTCTTCGCGTTGAAAGAAGAGCCTGAAGTGTTCAGAATATGGATGCCAGACGAAGATTGTCCTGGTCTAGCCATGGCAAGGGCATTCGGAGATTTCTGCATGAAAGAGTATGGCCTCATTGCAATTCCTGAAGTTTCTTACAGAAGACTGACAAGTGACGACGAATTTGTGGTTCTTGCCACTGACGGGGTAAGGAGTCAATACCAGACCATTAATCTGGCGAAAGCAGAGTGGTCTGAAATTCCTGGAAATCAGTTTTTAGCCGATGAGTAAATCATTGCAAAGTTGCTGAAGTGACCAAATCTTTCTGTTACAGGTATGGGATGTGCTGTCAAATTACGAGGTCATAAACATAGTAGCTTCTGTAAGGAAGCGATCGATGGCTGCAAAAGTCCTCGTAAAGTATGCAGTTCGGGCATGGAGATCAAAATATCCAGGCTGCAGAATTGATGACTGCGCAGTTGTATGCTTGTTCCTGAAAAACCGAACTGTGCTGACGAGATCCTTCTCTGAAGTAAGCAGAGTTAGCGCAAACCACACTGAGCTTGCAGAAAATTACTCGGAAGTCAGCCGCGCGAGCATTCATCGGTCGGAAATTGCAGCAGTTCCTCACCGGTCAAGACTCAACAAAAGAGAAGGGGGTTATCAAGCGGTACCAAACCCTGCCACGGGTTCATCCAAGAAGAACATTCCTGCTGAAACCATGAATAGGATAGACACATCCGCGAAGCTTCCTCGACTCAAGAACACCCCTAGTCGACGACGATCAGTGAAGAATTAATTTGAAGCTGTTGATAATTGCTGGTGATTGTTTTGTTCAACATTTTTGTTGGATCCACTGACGAATTTATACTCCTCATTGTGAAATTATAGAATCTGATGATAGGTTTTTGGGGTTGAACCTAATTTCTTCAATTCATCTTCCCTAATTACATCATCATTGACAACACATTCAATCTAGCTGTAAAGATTCTTCATTTTTTCTCTTAAGAAAAACCCTTTCATTTGTGCTTGAATTCTTACCTTGATTCCTCCAAATTTGTTTATATAAACATCATTTTAGTTTGACGGAATCTAAAACAGGCATGGACATAGAAGTTTCATTAATGTGCAAAGTGTAATCCTGGCAGGCTCAGGAAATTCTATTTCGAACGGTGAATTCGGTGTGGCCAGCAAGAAATAAAGTTTCTTGCATGAATATGAAGTTTATTCCAACAAAAACACACATAGGAGATTCTTTAACATTATTACAATTTACAAGATCGAGCTTTATCGGTAAGCTTTCTGTAAGAAGCTAGTTCTTCACATTCACAGACGAAGACGTAGCATTTCTAGTCCTCGTGATCCCAAAGGTCGGCCACACTCCTGAATGGTCCTTCATTTTTGTTCACAAAAAGATCTTCTCCGTCCAACACTCGTTTCTGCACTCGAAACATGTCAACTTTCAATAGCCAAGGCAAACACAAGTAAATTCGTAAACAAATCATATTGCTAGATTGAAACCTGATCTGCAATGCTGCAGAGAGCTTTGAAATCTTGCTCCGGGATTGTCCAGCCAAAGACCTGGATGTTCTCTTTGATCCTTTCAGGGTGGACCGATTTGGGAATCGCACTGGTTCCTCTCTGGATAGCCCACCTCACTAATACCTGCCCAGGACTCTTGTTTAGTTTCTTCGCTACTGTCTCAACTGTCTTGTCGTGCACTAGATCTCGGCCGCCATCTTGCGAACCTAATGGTGAGTATGCCTGAAAAATTTTAATGGAATGTTATCTGTGTACCATAATGGAAAAAAGAAAATAATGTGTTTGTTTGAAAGTTAAAAATTCTCATCTCACAGTAACATGAATGTTGTTCTTCCAGCAAGCTTCCAGCATTTTATCATTTCTCCAACCTGGATGCATCTCCATCTAGGTTCGAAACAAGACGACTTCAGACCATCGTGTTAAACATAAATGCAATATTATGTGCAAAATGTGGTAAAGCTAAGACAAGATTACTTGGCACACAGATGGCATTGTTTTAGCAAAACTTAGTAGCTTTTCCAGCTTCTTAATTGTAAAGTTGCAGACACCGATGTCTCTAACAAGATTTTCCTTGACAAGTTTCTCCATTTCTCTCCAAACTCCTTCCATGTCAAACTCCAATATGTCTCCAGCCTTTGGAGGCCGGCTTGCTCCTTGTCGGAGATGGAATGGCCAATGAATCTGCATCATAATTTTTAATATACCTCAACCCTGGTACATAATTTATCCAAAGATTCATACTATCCATAACTTAGACTTGATTAAATTACCAGATAAAGATCAAGGTAGTCAAGTTGAAGATCTTGAAGGGTTTGCATCAATGCAGGTCGAACTCTATCAGGAGACAAGTCAAAACACCTATTGCACCATCCAATGTTAACTTCTTACGAAACAATTTACGACAGCAAACCTTTTGAAGAGAGCTTCAAAAAGATTAATTACCATAGCTTTGACGTGACAAAAAGATCCCTCCTCTCCAACCCAGCATGCATGGCTGCCTTGATTCCATGTCCAACCTAATAACAGAATACTCAAGTTCTCGTAAATATGCATAAGGAAATGAAGAAACTCAAGGCCGTAGCAGTTTACCTCTTCTTCCACTCCATATTGCCTTGCTGTATCAATATGGCGGTAGCCAGCCTGTACTCAAATCAAAAGCAAAAACCAACTCCAGTTATAAAATCTATCGAACTACACAAAGTCTAATAAGTAATAAAGGAGAGATCATTTTAGCTAGTTGATGAATTGTGTGATTATTATGATTATTAAACCTCTACAATAGCTGTGAGAACAGAGTCCTTGGCTTTAGAACCAGACTTCCAAGTGCCTAAACCAACTGCAGGAATAGCATGGCCACTCTGCAGCTTAAAGGATTCAGTTTTTTCTCCATAAGGAGTGAAGGTTGCCTTGATCATTTCTCTTAGTTTGGTGTTTTCCTCCGAGACAAAATGTTTTCACTTACACATGGTTTTATACAAGTTCCTTCTATACAAGACACGTCCAAAGACGTGAAGCAGATTATCTGCATATGTTAAGATCAGAAGACACATCTTGAAATATCCATTCAAAAGGATTTCCTAGAAAGATCAATTAAATAAAGGTAACAGTGAACCTTCCTTCTCTTGCATACTCTAGACTCCAAAAGAACTAATATAAAAATCAACTTTCCGAATTGATGAGACAAACATGTCCATTAATCTTGGAAGATGTCACAAATGGTGAAAGAATTTATTTTAATACCACAAACAGTAAAAGCATTAATATATTGTTGAACTTTCAAGAATATTTATTTTTTTGACAAGACTTTAATACTCTCACGATCCGTGACAAACGAAAGATTTCACATTTTTTTTACTAGAAAGTCATAAGATAACTGAGAACGACAAAGAGATTTTTATCTGATAATTAAAGAAAACCTCAACAATGGCACTGGAGACGGAATTGTCAGCACGAGAAGCAGATTTCCAGGTGCCGAGGCCAACTGCAGGCATAGTGTGGCCACTCAACAGCCTAAACGACTCCGTTTTCTGATCATTTAGAGAAGTCACAGTTGCATGAGCCATTGTTAATCAAGTGATGTTCTATTGTGGAAGCTTTCCTTTATGTTTATTGTTTTGGCTTTATTTCGGTCGAGGATTCGGATGGAAAGGTGAGTTAGGCGTAATAACAGGAATGGTGAATGGTTTTTGAGGATGACCGCCATAATCTTTCCTGCATGTTCAACACGTAGAGCTCAGTGTCCCAAATTTTCGCCATTCCTTGTACACGTTTGTACACCACAACTGGCTGGGTTGGGCTCAGCTTTTAGGCCATAGATTACTCTAACATGTTTTCAGGATTGAATGAATTTCATGGAATTTACTTTCTGAATAACACAACAATATATTTTTATGGAAAAAAATGAAAGCAAAATTGGAGCGGTGGGGTGGAAGATTACTTGTGATGAATCTGCATTTCCAAACTGTGCGAGGTTGGCGTAAAAAGAAGTGCAACAACTTACCCTCCTCCTCCAATTATTCATATCACATGCACCAACTGACAAAACTTCCTAAATCCTGCTTCTCTCTACCCACCATTCCTATTTACTCTCCACAACTTCTTTAATTATTTCCGCTCTTTCTTCGCTCAAATCTAAGGGTCTAAAAGAGTTTGACTGTTCGTAAATTATTTGAGTTTAAATTCAATAAAAATTTGTTTGAACTCGATTTTTTTTAATGAAATCTGTTCATGAACAAAATATTAGGTTTATATAGTCAAAGAATAAACTTGTAACACCTTTATAACATTATAGTTTGATTTTTACAAAAATACACTCATATTAAATTCATTTAAAAAATACACAGATTTTTAACAAGATTGATTTAATGCTTATTTTTTAATAAGGACAAAAAGAAAAAATCATAAAAAATCTAATCCCTCTTTTTTTCCCTCTAATATTGCTTTCCTCTTTTTTTCTCCTTCAATCTCTCTTTTCTTATTTTAACTCTTCTTTTAATTTTATTATGTTTTCTCTCTATTTTTATGATCCTACAAATTTTATCTTCTTATTATTCTATCAATTGTTCTCTTTTCTTTTATTTTATTCATCTTTTAACTTAATTTGTTCAATTAAATTTAAAAAAGTTCAAATAAGTTCACGAGTTTGAAATAATTGATGTTAATTTTTTTTTTTTATTCATTTAGATTTTTTTATATCATTTATTAAAAATCGTTCAATTTATTCTATATTAGTTTAAAATTTGTTAATAAAATTATCCATAATGTTCATTTGTGCATAATCAGTCCAAAAAGTGCTTTCACAGGGGACGCATATTTCATATACTATATAATGTCCAAAAAAGTATAAATCTAATCAGTTAAACAAAAAAAAAGAAACCAATGCTGAGGAAAATTAAAAAAATATTCAAAGTATGCACAAATTAGTTCTAAAAGGGGTTAAAAAGGTACAAATTTTATCAAATAAGTACAAATTTGATTGGTTGAACAAATTTTAAAATTAAAAACACAAATTCGTACGAAAAATCAACTATTTTAAATTCGTGAACTTATTTGAACTTTTTTGAACTTAATTAAACAAATTAATTTAAAATATGAATAAAATAAAAAAAGAAAAATGAGAGAATAATAAGAAGATAATATATGTTTGATTGAAAAATTGAGAAAAAATGCAAAAGAGAGAGAAGAGGAATTAGAGGGGAGAAAAAAGGAATTACAAGAGAGAAAAGAGGTGTTATATTTTGTATCTGAATCTTTAATTTTTATATCATTCTATTTTTGTTCTTCTTAATCAAATGAGGCAGTTTTTTAATTTAATGATTGAAAGTGTACATTTTTTTAATAAATTTTTCTTAGATGCATTTTTACAAAACAAAACTAAAGTGGTGTATATGTATCACTAACCCGTAGTGTTTTCCTAAAATTTATATGGACTTTTTGTAACCCTATATTGGATCGAGAAAATTTAGAACAAAGTACATGGGTTGCCACCTAAAAACAATTATTCCTTTAATACCATCTCGATAAAACATGTGACTTTAATACCAGCTTTTGAAACCTTTTGCGAGAAATGTCATGTAACGCCTCAAAAATTTTTAAAATAATAATTTAAAAATACAGGAGTGTAAAAAAGAAATAAAATTTATTCGTTTATGAATTAACTTAAATTAAAATAAATTTAAGTTAAATGAAAAAGATAAGTATATGATTTTTTCGTATGTACAAAAAATTACGAAATTGGGAAGAGGAGATATCTGGGCAAAAAGTACTAAAAATATGGGCACAAGGGTATTTTAGACACTACACAAGCCACACTCCTAACCCTAAAATGAGAAAACCCTAATTCCTCTTCTCCTCTCTTCTTTCCCTCTCCCAACCATCGCTCTCCTTCCTCTCTCCCTCACACACGCCTCTTCCCTCTCTCTCCACACCTCTTCCCTTTTGTCGTGCCGCTCGTCGCACACCCTTCTCTTTCCCTCCACCATCACATCCCTATTTCCTTTTTTTGCATGCCCAAGCTAACAACCACCATTTCCTTCTCCATATGTCACTCTTTCAATCCTCCACCATG
>CANYCX015518156.1:0-27807 GCA_948193385.1 Breynia disticha f. nivosa | reverse complement strand
TTTTTTTTGTGAAAACACAATATATCAATTAATATTAAGTTTATATTTTGTTGCTACAATAAATTTGAAACTTAAGTAAATATTTTTACGATGAATGAGAAAGAAAATGATAAATTATTATAAAAAGTAATAAAAGATAAGAAAGAAAAGAACCTAAAAATAAAAGAGAAAAGAGAAAATATAGTTGATGAAGGAGAGATAAAAAAAAGATGACTTAAGAGAGAAAAAAAAAAAGAAAAACTGGAATGACTAGAAAAAAGGCATGCATTATCGTAAAAATAAAAAAAAAAGTAGAATGAAGCAAATTGAAAAGTCAAACTGCAAATAGAAACTAAAAAATCTAATTTTAAAGTGAAAAATGGTGTAATTATCCCATTATTTTTTGAAAATTAACCTCGTTTTAGGCAATCAATCTTACGACAAGTCGTTTCATGATTGGGCCTAATAAAATGCAAAAATGGGCCCAAAAATGCCCCAGGTGAATGAAAAGAGCAAGACACAGTGGTCTGAATCGGCAGGAGGAGACGAAAGTACAGAATATCCCGCTCGATTTGAGGCTGATGGAGTCCCTTGCAGCCTCCGATTAAGCTCCCTCAAAACCCTAGCCAAACACTCCCAATTCCTCCAAACCGACGTCGTTTCTTTTCACAATGGCCTTACGCGACCAAGCCCTCTCTCTTCTCTCCGCCGCTAACAACCACTCCGATTTGGCGGTCAAGCTTTCTTCACTGCGTCAAGCTAAAGATATTCTCTTTTCCATGGACCCCACTTTTTCTTCTGACCTCTTTGATCACTTAATTCAGCTTCAGCATTCTCCTGAGCTTCTTGTCAGGAAGATGCTTGTTCAGTTAGTTCTAAACCCTAATTTTTGTCTTTTTATGGTTTATATGGGATTTTTTTAGTGTAGTTTATGTAATTGGATTTTTTTCCTTTGTTGTGTGCGTTATCAAATCTGTGTTTTTTTGTTGATTATGGTGTTTTTGAAAGGATTTACCTATTTTCGTTGTTTGGTTGCGATTAGTTTAGTGTATAAAATAATTTGAATTATTTTTTTGGATAATGTAGCCGTTTTAGTTAATTGTCTCCACTTTCTGCTCATTTGTGCTGTATTGAAGTACGATTGGTGTTGGATAGATTGGGATTTAGGAGATACTCTTTTGAATTTAATGCAAGGAGTTGCAATTCGTATTTGTTTTTGTTTGGAGGTTTGACTATCTTTTATTTATGTGGATTTCAGGATAATTGAAGAAATAGGGTTGAAAGGCATGGAAAATTCTCTTGTTTTGCTACCTGTCTTACTGATCTTTCTAAGAGACAACAATTACGTAATTGTGAGGCAGTCTATTGTTAGCGGAGTACATTTATATTGCTGTGGTTTAGAGGAATTGGCATTGCAGGTTACCCTCTTTTCTTCTTCTCTCTACATTATGCGAATGCCATTTGAAGTTTTGATGGACTTTGCTCATTCGGTGAATAGTTTTGGCTAATAGTTGTTTTGTTGAACTTGAAAATTTCACATTTTCGCCTAATATGATAAATTACTTATTGAGTACATTTTTTTTATCTGCTTTTTTTATCTGTTTTAATCACGGTTTTGCATGTGCATATGCAGATATAATTATTTAATGCTTTTCTTTGAATTCTTATGTTCAATTTGAGTGCCTGATGACTTAAGGTTCAACAGAAGAGTATATTATTTGATGGTTATCCTTGATAGATCCTTCATAAAAGTCTGCTAACGCCATTTTCTGGAAGATAGATGGGTACTTAAAATTTGTTTGATGGGTTTATCATTTTCTAAGATCTTTGTTCTTGATTATGGAACATTGCAGTTTCATCGGCGTGGTAAGGTGGAGAGATGGCTTGAACAACTTTGGATATGGATGGTTAAGTTCAAGGATGCTGTTTTTTCAATTGCATTGGAGGTATCTGAATCGCGGTGCACCAGGGCTTAAGTTTATATATCTTTTCTTCGCAATGGTTGATAAGGGATAGAAATTCTATTTTCTTATAAATATTTTTATGTGAACATATTGTAGCTGCAAATAGTCTGCATTAGATTTATGCACTTACCTCCATTAAATGTTTTAGAATGTCAACAGCATTCCTTTGGACAACCAAAGTCAATTTTGTGATATTTCTATCTTCACATGAAGGACAGGGTGGTTTAAGATCTAAGTTTTTGTTTTAAGACTACATGCACATCGATCTGTTGGTTTTTTTGGGCATTTGCTCCATCTCAATTTTTTATATACTTATTATCCCCTCCCAATTAGATCTTACCTGTTTGAATGGATCACATGTTTGCGCCCAAATCTTGTTTGCTAACTTATTTTTCAAGTATTTTGCTAATCAGAATGTTGATTTAACTTGGTATGCAGCCTGGTTCTGTTGGGACAAAGTTGCTGGCGTTGAAATTTTTGGAAACACACGTATTACTTTTTACAGATGATACCAATGATCCTGAAAAATTCATTTCAGAAGGTATTGCTGTCGCATTTTGATTTGAGGGATAAAAAAGATTTTATTTTAATTTCATGTTGGGGCCTTTTGGTTGCTGGTTTATATCTTGCTAACTGATTTTTTTGGATAACTCGCTTCTGCCGGCCTTAGGAAATAAAGGGTTATTCAACATTTCATGGTTGGTTGGCGGGGGTCATCCCATTTTAGATCCAGGTGCACTAATATCAGATGCAAATAGGACTTTTGGCATTCTATTGGACTTTTTACGGTCGCCTAGTTCTCTTCCTGGTTTGCCGACAATTACGGTTATCAATGGGTGAGTTACGTGTTTAGTTATGATAGCTTTACTCATGCATTTATTCGTTCTGTGCTTTAACTTATTGTATGATTCTTCAAAATTGAATTTTATTTTTTTTACTTTTCATTTTTTGTTGGATTTTCTTATTGATGTTTGTTGTCATGAACTTTTATCCTATTAAAGATCTCAGATTGAAAATAACATTGTTCTGGAAATGGTGTTTAAAATTTATACCGGAGAAATATATAGTTTCTTTGCATAAAAGTACAAGTTTCAGCTGTCTTCATTTAACCATTCAGTCCTCAGCAGGTCTGTAGAAGTCATTATATTTCAGCTAATTGCATTTTTGGTTCACTTAATTTGTGTGCCCAGTCAAGTGCATTATCATTTTTACTTGAATGATGCCATCGTTTAATTTTATGTGCTTGATATAATTGTTCTTGGCTACTTGTTATGCATTCATCTTTTTCTTCTTTAGCTGGTTATTCATTATGCCTAGCTAAAGTACGTGGCATTGAGTTAGGAGACTCAAATACTTCTTCATTTTCTTGTTTCTACTTTCTAATTTTTATGGAACCCTAACAATATATGTTATTTGGAATTTGGTGGAACCATATCATGTTCTGTGATCTGCTTTTAGAGTGTAAATTAAATGCTTGATTTTGGTCATTCTGATGTGTATGCAATTGAGTTAATGTGGAACTGGTCCAATCTGGGAGAACGTCTTGTTATATGCTTATGCATGCTGAGGGATTTGTTATGTTCAATTAATAGGATTCATCATGGTTATCAATTGTTAATGATTTCCTCTTTTGTTGCAAGACAAAAATGATAGGATTTTTTCTAGTGATGATTTACATGCCAACTTTTTGGCACGCGTGTGCATACAAATGGCTGTCTACCTCTATCAGAATCAGGTAGCTATCCCCCATCTGATGAAGTCAGGGGAGATTTGTTGCGTCTTTTATCTTTTCTGGGATTTTTAATCTTTGTTGTCAAAGATGTCATATGCTTTTCCTATTTTCTCCTGTTGGGCCTGAACTATACTTGTTCTATAAAGGAACTTTACGATACTATTATATGATATACAGATATCAATATTGGATTCCAATTATGCAGATCTAGCATTTCCCTATTACTAATTATCTATGTATCTTACAATTGTGTATAAATAGCAATCTTTTAGGTATAAGCTGCCTTGTACTCGGTTGTACCATCTTGAAAATTTTGTAGGGATAACTGAAGCTTGGAAACAGGTTGTTGTACAAGTTCAACTGCTTGTCTGTGGCATGATTGCAGCATGCTGACCAGCTCCTTTATCAGGAACTATTGGACCTGGATACTGCAATTTTACTGGTTCAGATATGGACTGACAGGACTATACAATATTCTCTTTTGGAGCACCAACTGGGCAGAGATAGAAATGGTTAACTGATGGTAAAATGGGTATCCCAGGTGTCAAAGAGACCATTTGGTGTAGCAGTCAGTTTATGCTTTGTATATTCTTAGAGAGAGCGTTTGCGTTGTTTGAGCATTTGGATTGTAAGTGCTTAGAGCTGACAGTGTCTATATATTTTGGAAAATGTATTGGTTTGGTACCATTGATGCACATTAAATACTTTAATTAATTAAAATCATTTTTCTAACTGGGGTTATCTACTCTCTGGGCTCTTTTTTTCTGCTTGTGATTCTGGATATCAATTTTGTCTACAATTGTATTTCATTCTCAAGCAGCTTTATCTTTTTTTTTTTTTGATTGAGTGCTTCCCTTGTTTGCCACCGGCAATGTTTTATTAAGGTGATAATACACTCAAATTTTTTTCCTGGTCAATAGATTCCCACTAAAATTGATTG
The DNA here is from genome assembly GCA_948193385.1 of Breynia disticha f. nivosa. NCBI lineage: Eukaryota > Viridiplantae > Streptophyta > Magnoliopsida > Malpighiales > Phyllanthaceae > Breynia > Breynia disticha. The sequence goes on along the minus strand of CANYCX015518156.1, from coordinate 23,192 downwards.
AGTGGAACTGAAAATGAAGAAGTTGTTAGGCTGAATAATTCATAAACATGGTGTTTTCATGCTACTGTGGGTTGAAGGAAAATTGATTCCATCATCAGCTTGGTGTATTTGCCTTACATTTCATTTTAATCAGGCCTAAATTTTGCACTCATTTATTGTACAATTGAGAGTCTCTGCAAAGGCTAAAGATTTGCTTCATATGATTGAAAGCCATGGTTGTGTTGTATTAAATGAACATGCTCTAAGACCTGGAAGATGGAAGCAAAGAATTGATGCAAAAGATTTGTGATTGGAAGCATGGCGTGGATATGAACTTAATTTAGTGTGAGTTTCGTATTGTAGGTTTATCTGGTGATCTTTAGTTATTGAATATTGTTCTAGGCATGACGAATGCATCGTTTGTTTACAGTGATAGAATTTTCCATGAACTATGTGGGTAAGAAATCTATTTCCTTCTGAGTCTTGTTATTTATAGGGGTGAAAATGTTTCCCATTGCTAAGAAGGAAAAAATGTCTGTTAATAAACACCTCTTGATTGTACGATGGAGAGGAAAACAAGTAGGGAATGAAATTTTGCTTACTGGTGAATAATTGAAGTTGATCACGCTATTGCAGTTAGGAAATGTGGATTCTGTTTTGAAATTTTTTCATAAAACTTAATACCCTTAAGACTGATGGGGATTTGATATGTTAATTTGAAGCTGATTTATTGAGTTGATGAATTATAAGGTTGTTCTCATTTTTTGCTGCTATTGTCATAAAGTTAAGTCGAAGATTGAAGGCCTGATGAAAACTAAAATAGTTGTGAGATTGTTGAAAGGTTCAATGTAAATTATGTACTGCATTGAAGCTGCTAGAATTAGTTACATTGTGTATATTTGCATTTAGGCAGAGTTTGTTTGCACCTTTGTGGATTTGCTGGTGAAATGGTTTTGGGCAAGAGTTTGGTCAAAACTACTTGTTATAGCTTATCCGTTATTAGACCTTCTTGATTGTAGGAGAAGAATAGTGTGTGGTTTCACCTAGAGTTCATCTTAGAAATTGACAGTGGCTTCCACTTTGGTGAAGTATAACAATGTTTTGTTTTCAGCCTTGATTTACATGGGAGTTAGCAGCCAATATGATAGAAAAATTATATCTTTTGTTATGCAGTAAAAGAATTATTTTAGGTTTAGTAAAGCCTATATGCCTTTTTAAAGTTGTGTTTATCTTATTGTGCCATCTTTTTTTTTCTTATGTGTCTTTTCAGATTTTGTATTACTTGCAATCTGTGTTTGGGACATATACTGGTTTTGACCTTCAGTTGTGACAAATTTGTGGGTGTTTTTGGTTGCATTATAGCTATGGAAGATGAGATATTCTTTTTAAAGTATAATATTTGTATGATCAGTTTGATTCTTTATGTAGCCTATCTAAACTTGATTGTTGTCTGAGTGCATTTTCCGTTAATTGCTTGTTGACAGAATGTTAAAACCTCTAAGCATAGTTTGGTTATAGTGCAGAACTGGTTGTTTGCCATCATGTTTATATCTTTGATAGGCAGGAATGTGATTGTATTATAGCCATCCACTATTGTTACTGGTTAAATGCATGTATCTTGGTGGAAATCAACTCAACCAACTGTTGCATCACAATGAAAAATGTTTCTCTAGTTTTCCTGGCGAATGAATGTAGCAAAGAAGTTTGCTTTTCTTAATAATGCAGTTGGTGACATGAATTAGACTGGAGTTAGCGAGATCCATGGTGTTACACCTGGTGTTTCTTAGCCCAGTGCGCTTGCAAAGCATGTGGCTGTTGCAAGTTCCTGTTTGTTCCTCAATTTGTGGAATTGTGGTTTTTTCCATTGGCTTGTGTTATATTATTTTACAGAATCCAAATAATAGGCTTAGGGGTATCCATTGAAAGCGTGCATTGTTATTCTTTTGCTGCTATGAGGATTGTATCAAAGGCAATTGATGTTACTGATATTATACTACTTCAGTATGGGAACCTTGTTTTGCTAATTGGAATGCCCTTGTTAATTTGCTTCAATCATGACTTGTTGCTCATTAGTTTATTAACTTAAATGTGTCCAAGCTTGATCATAAATATATGTAAGTTTTGTCAATGATATGATCTTGAGGAAGTGATTTGATTGTTGCTTTTGAGTATTGTGTTTCAGTTCTGGATAGGATATAGATTGAGGATAAGCTTTGTTAGTCTTTGATGCTTAGATTTTTTATTCAAACTTTAAACTGTTAACCTCATTCCCTATGCCTTGAACCAGGACATTATGCCCTATGGCAGTTTCACGCCAAGCTACCTACACGAGGCTGGCGCTTAAATTTTTGTTGCTCATCTCACCTTCTCATCCTTCATTCTGTTGTATGCGCTCAACTGATCATTGTCAGACAATGTTAACCTATGATTGAAATTAAGTATTACCTCTTGAAAATGAATTCTGGGGTCTGGATTTCCATATAGCGTGTTTTTGTTTTCTAAGCAATACTTTTCACATCAAAGCATATTGTATCATTTCTGTTCTGTTTTCTTGTTTAGGTTTTGATGTTTGCACATCTTATGAGCTTAAGTGGGACTTAATTCCTTTGTTTGCTATTTGTTTAATTGTTGGTCAATCCTCAGTCATGCTGTATATTACTGTTGCAACCATTGTTGATGCTCTAATATTTATCTGACTAGAAACTTAAATGCTCGACAGTCTTGCAGCCATAGCAAGGAAGAGACCAGTTCACTATGGCACTGTTCTTTCTGCACTGCTCGAGTTTCTTCCTAATGTTGAATCACTAAAGGGATGTCATAATGCTAGCATTCAGTATTCCTTAAGAACTGCATTTCTAGGATTTTTGCGATGTACTTGTCCAGTCATCTTAGAGGTAAAAGTTTGTTTATTTATTTATTTATTTATTCATTCCTTTTGGCCTTGATCAGTTACTTCATTGAGAGGTACAAATATGAGCTCACTCATTTGCTGAAGTTTTGATACTGGACATAATGAGGAAAAGATCGATGACTTCATGTTGTTTAGAAAAAAGAAAAGCAAGCCTAGCTAACTGGAGTTGTGTCTGAAAGTTTAATTTTATATTGTAGTTCTCTAAATCTATTCCCATGTATAATATTCTTTGCTGTCTGCTGATTTTGCTTTTTCTTCAAGTATGGTATTTATAATATAACTAGTTATATTGTAAGGCAGAGTTTCTATACATGGGAAGTCAGAAAAAGAAAAACAGAAATTGGCAATTTATGCATTATGAGTTTAGCTCAAATCTTTTTGAGTTTTAATGTAAATGGAAACATAAACTAGAATGCAAAATTTCAGTTATGGACTTTAGATCATGATACTTGTTACATTGAACTGAAATACGTTGAAGTGAGATGAGATTTTTCTTCAGATGTGCATCATTTTATTTGCATTTTAACCAATGTAACATAAACAAGCTGGCTTTAGAATACTATTTAGTTATATTTGTCCAGAAATCTCTTTTGTGGATTGATTTGAGTTTGAGAATATGATATAGCATGAAATTCCTCATGTTATTCAGCTGAACTGTCCTAACAAATGGTGGTCTTCCCTCCCATTTTTCTCATTTCAGTCAAGGGATAAATTGCTTAGGACTCTGCGTGCAATGAATGCCGGGGATGCTGCTGATCAAGTTCTTCGACAAGTTGATAAAATAATGAAAAACCATGATCGTTCTTCACGTGAAGCTAGGTTTAATAGGGTAATTTTTATTTTTTTTTACTTGAATAAGAGAAACAGGATCTGGTAGCGTTTCACGTTTCATTTATTCTGTGGCTCAACTTACTGTTTGTCAGGAAGATCAACTGCCAGTATCAGGAGATCAATCTAGAAAAAGACTGTTGCCTCATGAAAATGAAGACTCTGCTAATGGTCGTGAGATGGTTCTTAAGCGAGTTAATAACGGCTCTAATCCTGAGATGCATTCTGTTTCTGTAAATGGAACATGCAACAGTGCTCCTTTATTAGATAGTGATTTGACTGCTGCAGAACAGATGATTGCCATGATTGGTGCACTGCTTGCTGAAGGAGACAGGGGTGCTGAATCGCTTGAAATCCTTGTCTCAAATATTCATCCTGACCTACTGGCTGATATTGTTATTGTCAATATGAAACATTTGCCCAAGAGACCAGGAAACACATCAATGACGCATCAAACTGGTTCTATAAGTAACCCTGCAGAAGACATGTCAACAAGTTCATTAAATGCCATTTCTTCAGTTTCCACTGGTCAAATATCTTCTTTGTCGACAAATACATCATCATTGATGGATTCATCAACAGTACATAATTTGCCAATAGACCCAAAGCGTGATCCAAGAAGGGTAATATTCATCCTTCTGTCTTACTTTTTTTTATTGATTCGGATCAGTCGCATGCAATAATGTCAAACTTTATTTATTTAATCTTTTAGATAATCTATTTTTACCTTTTTCAGGATCCACGTCGCCTAGATCCACGGCGCATATCAACATGGACTGGGATTCCTTCTGTGCCTGTCACAGATGACTCTGGTTCTGTGAAACCTGAATTGGATGATTCTATTTCCTTGAGCAGGTCTTTGGTTCCTGTAGTGAGCTCTGTTGATAATCCTCCTGCACCTGTAATTCTAAGTGGAAAGGCAGAAGACAGCAGTCTGGAAAGTCGATTTGGCTCTGAAAGTGATCAACTCAGTCTGAAAGAAGAGGTTCTTGTGGTACCGGAGGAAATGTCTACCACTCTGGAGGTCAAAGTTCGGCAGGAAGTGCGTCCTCCTTGCGCGGTTGATGAGGGCAATGTCGAATCAATGTTGCCAGATGAAATGGTTGGTGATGATGCATTATCCTTGGCAGAATCTGATCAGCATTTGCCAGATGCTTCTGGACCGGAGGAAAGCAGTCAGGATTTTCCTCAGCTTCCACCCTATGTTGAACTGGCTGATGAGCAGCTGGGAAGAGTGAAGAAATTATCTATTGAACGGATTATTGACTGCTACAAGCATCTCCCTGGGCCTGCTTATGACCAGACACGCATGGCTTTACTCGCTCGTTTGGTAGCACAGGTGCGGGAAACTTATCATTTGATTGCAATCATTTTAAACATCAACTCCCTTTAATTTAAGTAAAATCTTCAAGTGCTTGCCTGGATTCCTAATCATTTAATGCCAGTGCTATTTTTCTTCTCTTGCACGCCAAAATGACTGTCACATTGTTCTCTCATGGCTAGTTATACACCAATGCTGTACAATATATTATCTTGTATGAATCTGGAATCCATATTACGGTGGTTTATATAGCACTTTTTGCAATTTTAATGTTTCAAGATTCATTATGATGGCACTGCTGCTCATTATATCACAACTTCCTGGTTTTCTGTTCATCTTTTGTGATAAAATAATTAGTGTCAAATAGATTATTGTATAATTTGTTGGCTTGATTTGATGGGTGTAAAATTTTCATGATCTCCTATATCCTCTGTCATTGGGAGCATGCAATTATTTTGCTGTTTGTTTTATCATCCACAAGTATGCCCATTTCCACAAGTTTTTTTTTTGAAAAAACATATATAATATTTATATACCATATGCAGATTTTTTTCTATTGATACTCTTCTCAATCATAGAATTATCACATTCTTGCATTAATCCTTATCCCACTAAATATATGTAACTTCTCTTTCACTGTTTATATTTTATTTGAAAATTGTGAAGTCAATTGCTACTTTACTTACTATCTGCATGGCATTCTGACTACCAAATACTACAAGTTTATCTGGTGATACATTAGGAACTTGAAATCTGCTACTTCTCTTTAATGATCTATATTTAATCCCGTGCTCCTTTCTTTGTTTTTATTGTCCCTTCAGATTGATTCAGATGATGAAATCATTTCATTGTTACAACAACATATTGTTTCCGATTACCGACAACAAAAGGTATTTTCATTTGTAAGACTTCTAGAAATTTTATACTCATGTTCTTCTATGTTGATTTTAATTTTTTTTAGTGAAATTTCAGTGTTGTGTTTATTTTTGTTTTCTAATTCATCAGATTGTACTAACTGTATCCCACGACATCAGAAGCCTTGTATGCTGGAGTTTGTTCTATTTCCGGTGTTTTAGTATCAATAGCTCTGCTGATGTACCCTTTGTGATGATGTTTAAATTCATTCTGCTTGTATTAGTTTTACAACACAGTTTTAAATGTTTTTGTGACATATTAGATTTATTCTTTGTTTCTGATGTTAGGGACTGTGGTAAGTAAGATGGGTGCATCTTTTAGTACACATTTTTTAATTTATTTTGCATGATTTAATTCTGCTTTCTACTTACACAACGGAAGCATGGAATCAACTGTTTCTTTAAACATAATCTACGATACAACTAATGATTTTGTTTGTGTAGTTTTTCACTGAAACCATGTGAATGGAAGCAAATAGTAGTGGATGCAGTATTGACATGTTAATTGCGTTTCAGTTTTGTTTGTGTGCTAGTGCTCTCAAGCCTTTTAAATTGGTCCCTTTTTTTTGTTTTCTTTCAGGGTCATGAGCTTGTATTGCATGTATTATACCATTTGTATTCAATGATGATTTTGGATTCAGATGGAAGCTCAACATATGCATTTGCCATCTATGAGAAGTTCCTTTTAGCAGTAGTAAGCACTGTTTTCTCTGTTTGAATTTTTATTATTCGTGCAACACTTGGTTTGATTTACTTTATGAATTCAGGCCAAAGCTTTACTGGATTCTTTTCCAGCCTCGGACAAGTGCTTTAGTAAACTTCTTGGTGAAGTTCCACTTTTATCAGAATCCGCCTTGAAATTGTTAGATGATCTCTGCTATTCTGAAGTCTTTGATTCACATGGAAAAGAAGTTCGTGACGGCGAGCGTGTCACCCAGGGCCTTGGTGCTGTGTGGAGTTTGATTTTGAGCCGTCCAGGAAATCGACAAGCATGTTTGGATATAGCACTGAAGGTAAATTTTCTTATCAGGAAAGCTTGGAAGGTTTTTCCTGGTAAGATCTCATACATTGGAACTGAATAATGTGCTTTGATTTAATCGTGTTTGTCTCAATACATGTGAAATTTAGTATAGACCTCGTATTGGATGATTCCAAGATTAATGAGTGACATAACGCTTCAGCTTCTCACTGATAATGTTTTTTGGTTTTACAAATTTGTAACTTTTCTGTAAAGAAGATCCCAAGGTGTCAGGATTTTTTCCCTGAGAAACATGTTTTATTTTACTCTTGCCCAACGAACAGAGCACCATTTGGTCTTTCTTAACATCTGTTTTTTTGTATGAAAACATGTATAGAATGAAGTCCATGTGGTGAGATTGGCCTATATGAGTCCACTAACATCAAGAGAAAGAATAAAGCCATTTTTTATGTAGAAATCATTAAAGCCCTATCAAATATTTCCATCTTTATGGTGACCCCCTATGAGAACAATGCAAACTAACATGTCTACCATGTAAAGGAAAATTTGCATTGTTGTATTATTAACTCACTGATTTGCACAATGGTGATGTGATGGCAGTGTGCTAGTCATTCTCAAGATGATATTCGGGCAAAGGCTATCAGGCTGGTATGTCTTCTTTTTTTTTATCCTTTTAGTTTGAGCACTTTATGTTTGAGATTTGAAGACAATAAATTCTGTTGACTTGTTTACAGTAGATTAAAATTCTCTGTTTTTTCAACCTTATGCTGTATTTTCAGATTTCAGAAGTTAATGATGCATGAAAACTCTCCTAAATGTAGGTTGCAAATAAACTATATCAGCTGAATTTTGTATCAGAAAATATTGAACAATTTGCGAGGAACATGTTGCTGTCTGCTGTAAGTCAATCTGTAACAGATGTGGAACTTTCTCAGACAGGATCTGCTGACCAGTTTGAAGGGGAGGTATGCCCTAAAACTCTAATATGCAAATATGTATCTATTTACGCTAGATATTCTAATCTCAATGAGGAAGTTGTCTTCTTTGCTCTATTGAAGCAGTTGGAGGAGACACATTCCTCATCTTCATGAGTAAAGACTGTTCTGACAAGATAAAGTTTAACATCACATTCAAATATACCTTTTTTGCGAAAAATTTAATGTTCTTTAGTGGCTTTTGCTTTAGTGTGGTAGAGCTGCTGTTGTTTGACTTGAAAGCCGAATGCCTTTGTCAATAACTATCTGTAATTCTATCAATGTCTTTACTCTAGGAAATGACCCACTGATCCTTCATCAAGTGGAAACCTGTTGCTTTATGGTTGAAAACTTACAAAAAAAAAAAAACATTTTGAGATCTTTGTAGTGTTTCCAAAAACTCTCTGGACTTACTTGATAACCCTATTTTCTTGAAACAGGTCGAAAACCAGGAAAAATCAATTGGTGTTCCAGTTTCTAAAATTGAAAATCTTGACATTGCTGCTGTGAGGGATGCAGACGCTCAAGCAGCAAAAAGGGTTCCAGCCATCTCATTTCCTGAAGCTCAACGACTTGTATCTTTATTTTTTGCGTTGTGTACAAAGGTCTGTAATTTGCATTCTTATTTTAAATTTCAAGGTAGCTTAGCTATTCGGAGTGTGTTATTGCTCACAACATGTTGGCCTTTGCAGAAACCTGAGCTTATGCAACTTATATTTGAATTATACGGGCAGGCACCTAAGGCTGTTAAGCAGGTATTTATTTGTTCATTAATTAGTTTTATATCAAAATGGTGTCAGAATCGCTTTGTCTGTTTTATTCTTTCTACTCGATGTGAGCCTTTTGGAGTGCGCTTGGTATTCTTCTTTTTATGAGGGCGTAGATTTTTTAGCGTGGATAGCCTCTACCGATGTCACACTCAACTTTGATAATCCAATCTGCGAGATATTTTCTTCAGAGTGTACTTTCATCCGTTATTTTGTTACAACTGCCATGTTGAAGTTTTAGGCTGTGTAATCTGTTGACATATGGCCTTTTTCTATTTGCATAACAGATTGATTATTGTTGGTTGTGGGAATTCAAAAGAAAATAATAGATTTGTGAACCTTTGCCTTTGCTAAGCTATCTCATGAAGGTCATGTTGCTTTTACATTTTTAGGTTGAATTGATGTGAGTTTGACTTGAATAAATGCAAGTAAGCTATATCTTTGGTTCTATTAGGAAGGTTTGAGTGCTCTCTTATTTTAGGCTATAGCCAAGTGATTGTAATATGGATTTCATTGTGAATTTGCCGTTGCTGTGGGGAGAAAGCAGGAGTTTGATTAAAAGAAAAGCATGATTAGTGCCTGTAGTTTTGTTGTTTGGATAGGCCCGTGCTAGGATTTGGTATTTTCAATTAGGGCATATTACTTAGTATATGTGTCTTGCAATACCTTACTGTTCTTGTTAAATCTTTTATTTCTTAATGGCAGGCTGTTCATCGCCATATCCCTATTCTCATAAGAGCACTGAATTCATCTTACTCTGAGTTGCTTTCCATAATATCGAATCCGCCAGAAGGATGTGAAAATCTTCTAATTTTGGTAGTTACTTTCAAGTCTTTCATGAAATTCCTTTGCTTTTACTCAGATTCTTTGCTAATGACTAATTTGATTGCGGTTTAATTTTATGCCAGGTGCTGCAAATATTAACTCAAGAGACCACTCCTTCTGCAAACTTGATAGCTACTGTTAAACATTTATATGAAACAAAATTGAAGGTTCCTTTTCATACCACCAGTTTTTTTTTTTTTTTTTTCATTTTCAAGTAGTTTGTGGTGGCCTTAAATCACCTCCGATATTGTTCTTTTACAGGATGCCACAATTCTTATTCCAATTTTATCTTCACTCTCCAAGAATGAGGTTTGGGAGATTTTTTTTCGTTATTTTCAATTGTTTTTTACATGTAAGGGGAACTCAAATTAGTGTAACATCCAAAGCCATCTTGTTTTGGATTTGACTGTTTTGCCTCTTACAGTGGTTGTACTTTCATCAACCCCCTTGGTATTGAAAATATTAACTTTATGATGCATCTTTCTGTTATGCTACCAAAAGTGGCTGCTTGTTTTCTCCCTTTAATTTTTTTGCTATAATTATTTATCATGACAGGTTTTACCTATTTTTCCTCGGCTTGTTGGACTTCCGATAGAGAAGTTCCAAATGGCGCTTGCTCATATTTTACAGGTATTTGCAAATTCATGAAATTTGATCTGACAAACAGTGTCTCATTATATTGAGTACTCTCTCCTTCTCTAACGAATGAGCTCCTTTATATTTTCTCATAGATTAAGAATACATAATTTAGTTTGGCTAGAAGCATTCAGTTTACAAGAGTTTTTCGAAGTTTCCTTGGACAAAGTATATCTCACTTATTCAATCGATATTTGATAATTTATTGAACAAATTCATTTAAATATGGCTATCTATGTGGTGTTATTTCTTACGCCCATTAATCTTAGAAGTAAACATGCTTATTATTTGGGATGGTTGCAAAGGAAATGATGCTCTTTATTAGGGACAGAGGGAGTGTTTATTAAGTACGCTAACAGGCTTATTTGTTAGCAATCAGAATTTCATGAAAGGTGCATGATTATGTGTTATTCTATTTTGTAGATAGCTGGTTAAGGAAATTTGTACCTTTGCTTCTTGTTTTGATGTGTTGTTGACTTGGTAGAGTCATAAAATTGGTATGAAATTTTACAGTCAATCACATAATAGTTTTAAATTGATCACTATGCTATGCAAAGCTATACAGATCATAAGCAGTATGCCAGTTGTGGGCTGTCTCGAGAGAATTTAAATTTCTCATATGTTACTATTTTGAGGTATGCAGAGTTACTAATGATTGCCCGACCTGCTGACTCTGTCTGAAACAATAATTGCCAGAGCAGGTGTTGGCTTGCCAGCTTCATGAAAATACTACTACATTGATGATTAACTGCTTTCTTTACTTTGTCCTTATGAAGGTGCTAAATTTGGATGATTTTTGAAAATGTTCATTACAGGGTTCAGCTCACACTGGTCCAGCTTTAACACCTGCAGAAGTATTAGTTGCCATCCATGATATCAGCCCTGAAAAGGATGGACTTCCACTAAAAAAGGCATGTATATATATTTCATAGCTGTTCATGAGTGTGCCCTAGTCTACAACTAGAAGTATAGACAAGTTATTTTGAGTCATATGTTGGCTGAATAAATTTACAAGTTTGAATTCCTTTTACTAGCTGATACCTGTTAAACAAGAAAAGACTTGTAGGCCATGTTCTGAGTTTAATCTCATGGGTAAAGACTAAAAAAATCGCTTTACTAAGGTCATGTAGGATTAAATGAAATGTCGCGTAATGGATGTTAGAGATCAGATTTTGGTTGGACAGTTAGTACTTATTTTGAAATTTATCATTATTCTAACCTTGAATAGGTTGTGTCCTGAAAATACAACCCACAGAAGGCAAGTTTGCTTAGTTATAGATGCTAATCGTTCAACCAAAAGTTTGTTTCTACTTCACTGAAATTATACCTCGCTGAAGGAACATGTGTGATTGGACTATATATTAATTTAGTGCTTGACTTGAATGGTGCCTTGTTGCATGGATATCTTAAGCCTCTGAGCTTATGTTAGAAGTTAAACAAAATTTTGAATCCATGGAATGTTTCTATCTGAATTTTGTATATTAATCATGATAATCTTTCAATTTCATCTTTTTACCCTAACACGGCTTTGCAATAATGTATATTCTTCATGTTTTTATGTATTCAGGTTACTGATGCCTGCTCAGCCTGTTTCGAGCAACGCACAGTTTTCACGCAACAGGTTCTGGCAAAAGCCCTAAATCAGATGGTATGTAAAAACCCTCATTATATGTCTAATAGACATTACATCACTTCAACAGCTCTGGTGACTATTATGCATTTCAGGTTGATCGGACTCCTCTGCCTTTACTCTTCATGAGAACAGTAATTCAGGCGATTGATGCCTTCCCTGCTCTGGTAACTTTTTTACTCCTGAGAATTCAGTATTCTTATTTAAACCCTGGCATATTTCTTGCATGATAAGTTGTGGCAATAAATTCTCTGCAAGATTCTTGGATCTACCGTTCTGCAGGTTAAAAAAACCACCAACTTCAGTGGGATCTTTACATAAAAAAGAAAGATGCATGCGCATATATATCAAGCATTGATTTCTACTTCACACAAATCTGAAATAATAGAAATTAATTTTGGAGGATGAAATGATAAATAGCCTTTAAAGTTAATCTACGAATAACTAAGAAGTCTAATTTAGTTGTTGAATTAGGTTTCTGCCCCTTTCTTTATTCATAGGACTAAGAAACAACTGGGATGAATGGGATAATTTATATTTTCGTTCTTCGTTTCGACAGGTTGATTTTGTCATGGAAATATTGTCCAAACTTGTAAATAGACAGGTAAACTCAAGTTGTCTTTTGACATCCATCTCCATTCTTATGGTCTTGGTGTAACAACTTATATCTTGAGCATACTTTAAAACAGGTTTGGAGAATGCCAAAATTATGGGTTGGGTTTCTGAAATGTGTTGCTCAGACGCAGCCTCGTTCTTTTCATGTAGTGTTACAGGTATTAAATGGTCCATTGTTACTCTTCTCTTTTGCTTCCCTTTTCTGATCTAGTGTTTTACTCTTGTTTGTTCCTTGCTCTTTGCAGTTACCACCTCCACAACTTGAAATTTTTTTGAGCAAATATCCTTTACTCAAAAATTCCTTGGCTGCTTATGCCAGCCAGCCAAGTATAAGAAGTTCATTACCTCGGTATTTTACCCTTGAGCCTCATCAAGCAATAATTTTGTCTAATGATAGCCTATATGTTATATGATTAACTTCTCTTGGCAAAGCTCGTTTGATCATGTAAATTTATTAAGGATTTTTTCTTTATAGCATAGAAATCTGAAGTGTTGTTATTGGAATGTGACGTTGGCTATATTCATTATAGTTTTAATCATTACGATACTACTGTATTATGCAGAGCAACACTGCAACATCTTGGTCTTGTAAACGAATCACATATGCAAGAGCATCCGCATGTCTCATCCTTGCATCCAGGCACAGGCTCTTCCGCACAGGGCACCAATCTAACGTAATACATTCAACAATATTAGCTATGGAGAGGGTTGAACTGTACAGAATGACATGATGATGAACACGAGAAGGGGATGGGACGTCTGGTTCCCCTTTATAAAGGGAGGTGAAGGCAGCGTGCGATCTAGGTGGCTTCTTGCGGCAGTATCTGACGGACGGACTGGTAACTTATAGGAAGACGAACCGGTGAGATAGAGTAGCCATTATACTGATGAAGGGAAATGCTTCCAAGAAGACGCTTCTCCATCCTCTGAATGAAAATGTATTATATAGTTGAAACGTTCTTTTTGTAAAATGTACATTCGTTGAAATTTTGATGCAATCAGTATCCAATATAACATTATCGTGAACGGGTGATGTTAGGCAGCTATGCTAAACTACACAATTTCAAAAGAACAATTTAGCCGGAATAAATATTCATGATACCAACTTTAGGTTCAATGCGTTTAGGTACGATCGGCTTATACGAAATGTAATCATATATTCACCATCACAGGCATTAGTAATGTAACCCGAAAAAACAAAAACAACATAGGCAGTAGTGAGTGAGTGACTATCCTCAAAAAAAGGGTATATAGAGAGATGATGGCAGTTTAAGGCAACTTGAAATTCATTTTTGAATGAAGAAAATGAAGCCACAAAGAACATCCCCATGCCACCACCAACACCTTCCCATTTGTACTGCCTGCCAATTTCACAAATTATACAATTAAATTCCATGCTTCTACACACCCCAACTCTATTTCTGTCATTTGCCATTTTGTGGAGACTCTTGAGTGGTTTTTTTTTTACGAAGAACACTGCTAAGTGCTGATTGCAGCAAACGCAGGAACAATAGGCCTGGTATAATGAACAGCCCGTATCAAAGAAGGGCGTACCTGTAAGTAGAATACTAGAATAAATCAGAGATCTCCAAATTACCAAATCCAATATATGCATACAATTGATCAGCGAGAAATCAGCAATAACATTTCTACCATTTTGAGCAAAATAAAATCTCTTTCTATTTGTTTCAATACTTGACTGGACTGCAGAAAGCAAAGCAGAGGGATGTCCATAAAAACTAATAAAATGGTAAAAGATGAACATTTGGAAGTGCAATGAATGAGACAGTACCTATCTTGAGTTCCTAGAATCAAATTATGTTTGAAAGCCCAGTCAACCAATTGGGAGAACAACTTCAAGGTTTTTCTGTATGATCCATCCTTTTGGATATGCAAGACCAGAAGCCTCTAAATGGAGATGCCAATTCATTATCTTTGAACAACCAGAAGGTATACCCTCCATCTGACTTTCATCTTCTACTATTTGCTCTATGAATGTAGTTTCCTATTCAAGGAGGAGAAAAATGAGTGGTGATGCCCGGATCAAGCAACAAAGGATTATGGTGAGTAACAAGCAACACTGGAAACAAAAAAAAAAGAAGTCCAGAAATGAAATGGCGTGATGCATACTTGGAAACCCTCCTTCACAGTATCTAGCTGTCGAATTGGAGTTGAGAAGTGCCGGTTCCATCTCTTTGGGTCCCACAAGATAGTACTGTTAAAAGCAAATCCTGACATATCAACATGAAACCTGCGAAGCCTTTTACTTTTCTCATTCGTATGCCATCCAGTCACTTGGCTTCCATTACATATCGGACCTTCCAAGATTGCTCTGTTCTTGCCTTGAGCAACCATTGCAACAGGCCATGTCCCAAAACGACTGCAGAGTAACGGAAATTAGGAACATCCAGTTAATAGAAGAAACGACATATGGCTCACATCAAAGAACAAATTAAGCATATTCAGAATCTAATAAACACATGATCACCCATAAGTTAATTGTGCAGTTTTATCTAAGCAACATAGACATAGTCATAGAAAGGCATTAAATCTTCTTCATCGGACATTCCCCAACAACGCAATAATTAATCAAGGAGACCATTAGCTGTCTCCAACAGCACAATATGCAGATTCCACCAACAAATTATGGTGCATTCTTAAGATGAGAAACTAACAACCAATCAATTCAACCTAGCAAGTAAAACACCGCCTAATTCCATTATTCCAAACAAACTCAATTCCAAACTACGGAAAACCAACTACAAAACATGCAATATACCGGGTTCTAAGTTCAGATGGCATACAAGACAGCAGCAATAAAAAAACCGGCATCAAACAAAAAACATGGAAATTTCACCTGATACCGCGCAATATCTCAAACAACTCAATCGAATACACATTATCATCATCCGCAAAATACACAATACCATCAAGCCTATGTCCCTCAATATGCTCCAACGCGGCATTCCTCTGATGCACACCTCTATCTTTGACCTCGGTCGAATTCCTCCCACACACCAAGTGCCTATACATAACCCCCGTCTCCCTCAACACCTCCGCTGTCTCCTCCGTCGCAGCCCACATCTCCACTACTATCCACAACAACGGCGCTCTCACCGCCTTCAACACATTCCCTAATCTCCTCAAAAAATACCCCTGCATTCCTCTATTATACGTTGGAGTAACTATTATTAATTGCTTCAACGCCACCTGCTCATCATAATCCAACCTTCTAGAAACTACTCCATCCTCATTATAAACGAACTTTCTTGAAAGTACATCTTCATTTTCCTTATTATTATTATTATTAAAAGAATTGTGCGGATTCGGTTTTTCTAAATTCACCCCGAAACTAACTATATTGATACCTAAATCTTGGTCTTGACGTTTCTTGAGAACGGCGTTAGATTCATCCAATTGAACGTTAACGTGATCACGATTCGTCTCGAAGGAGAAATCGTTACGGTTACGTAGCTCGGAGTCCATGTGGCCATACGGGAACAGACCGAGGAGTAATCCGAAGGCGAAGAAGATAACGCACCGGTAGAAAGATCTCCGGAATGATATACGCTTCTGAAAACACGCGGCGGCGATGAGGCGGCTAAGAGAATTGGTGGCGGCGGAGGAGGAGTATTTGGTGGAATCGGAGAAGAGTTTGTGGTTGGGAGAGTTTAGGTGGGAGCGGTCGTGGTGAGCCGGAGAGAGTGTACGACGGAATGACGCCATTTTGAGTTGAAACGAAGTGAGTCACATGATGGAGGAAAATGGACGGTGCAGATCTGCTTCTTATTTTACTTTTTTCTTTAGGGGTGGGGGGTGCGTAGTACGCTCCGGGGTGGAGAAGGGGGAATGGTGAGGGCTAATTTACGCGGGGTGCGCCATTGAAAGAGGTACACGTGGGTGGGATTTTAGGTGAAATAAGGTCGCGACTTTAGTTTAGCAGCTCTGCTACTTGTGATCGTTGTGGACTATCCTAATCATTCCTTTCTCTTTCTTCTACTATTACTCCAATTCTTAAATAATATAATCTTTTATAGTACATATCGTTTTTGTTGTTTACTAAATTCAACAACCAAGTTTTTACCACTAATACAATCATGTAAAATAAAATAAGAATATAATTTGTATTTGAATAATACTACAACGCACAAATTAGCATTTGAATAATAATTCTGTATTTGAATCTTACCACCAGAAATAAATACCGAATAATTATTCAAATACTAAATTGAGCAAAGTATATTATAACTACGAACTTAGCTTCTATTCTTATTTTATTTTGTAAGATTTGCAACTTTGGAGTGAGAATCTTGTTATTGAATTCAGACAATAATTTTAAATTCCAATAAAGAATTTAATATTTTATGTCAAAATTATACTCATCAATTATAAATTTTATTGAGTAATTTTTTTATATACACAAATAAAAAAATATAATAATCAACTAAACATTAGATTAAAACAATAAATAAATTCTTAAAAGCAAAGAAAATATCTTTGAGGGATTATAAATAGTATTTGTAGAAAATGTATACCCAGTAAATAAATACTTTTCGTATCAGTAGAGTTAAAATAATGAGATAGCCACTAATTACATAGTTTCCACGTTATATTGATGACAGATAATTAATTACAGGTTATTGGTCATCAAAGAAGCTTCACAGGAGTTGGACTGACGGCAAGTTGTTTTACAGCACTCCCAGAATATATAACTTTGTTGACGTACACAAATAAATGAAAACTATGTTGAAGTGGCCTTCTTTGATGGCTTAAGCCAGTAGGCCTCACCAGGCGGCATGGAATGTGTAAAAAAGGCACAAACCAGCAGAAATGGATCTCCTTTTTGAACGTAGAAAAAACAATGGTGAGGTGTTAAAATAGATAGCAAGCTAACGATTGATGATAAAGTTAAGCACTGAGGATTTAAATGCAAAATATGCTATTATTCTTAATCTTACAAAAGATCCAGTGCCGCCTAAAGATAGCCTCAACCATTGCTGTAGATTAGAACGATATATATAATAAATAAGGACGGCATGGATCCGAAAGAACCAATTTGAAATCAAAAGTAGAGATTGCTAAAAAGCGTAAAATAATTTTACCAGACTTGAGTAAAAGATGCAATGAGTTCAATCAAGCAAACAAAACTCAACTCATCGCAATTAACATTAAACCAGTGAAAGATCTCCAGCTTCAATTGACCTCTTTACCAATTTTCCCCAGGAGTTGTTGGTCTCCTCAATGACCTTCAGTGCATAGTCCTGTTCGCAATTAAGATTTCAAAACAGTGTCGGAACAATTTTTGAGCATGCATGTACTTTTGAATTGATGAAATATAGAAAATTCAAAATGTACTGGTTGGCTCAGCCTCAATGACATTTACAGGTTCCACGAGTGAAAGCAGACAAAAATGAATACACATGTTATTTTCCTTAACCAAGGAATGTGTGAGTTGGTTCTGAAATAAATTTAAAAAACAGTTCCTTATTATTGGCAGCACTCAAGTTTAACGTCTTCTACATAAATAGACATAGGATGTGCAGTGCATGAGCATATGTATATGTTTTGCTTTTAAAGAAGCACAAGAAATACTACTCCATCCGGTATCGATGAAGTAGAATTCACTAAAAACACAAAACATCATTCAAAAGGAAAGTAGGAAACAACATGAGAAATCTTGCAACCAAATCACATCAGGTACATAAGGAAAAGTCAAATATACCTTATTTGCAGGCTTGTTGCCAAGACCAAATTTGTTTGCAGGCTTTCCATCAGGGATTTTATAATCTCTGAACCAATCTCGAATTGCTGTCAGGGTGCCCTGAAAATTTTGTAATTTTAAAAGATCAGTTTCAGGAAGAAAAATATATAATTGATATCAACCGCTTCTCAAAAAGTATCAAGACATATCAACAGATAACACAACATGGTTCAGAAAGGAAGTACCAAAAATTATCCCAGTCAGTCCGACAGGAAAAAAAAACTCATAATAACAGGTACCAATGGTTAATGAGTTCTAATTGTTTGGAGAAACTGAACTGGTGAAGCAGAGATACACACTACATAACATAGAAATTTTTTCCTATTTGTGATGAGATAACATTAAAAATGCCATTTTTGTTAAGTGAAAAGTAAGAAACACAACAACAGCTTTGGAATTATGTGTTTTTTAACCTTCAACAAAAATTAGCAAATACAAAGATATCCTCTCCCCAAGATTTTGATGACCAGAAAATTTAAACTACTGTCAAATGAAGAAGTTGCTTTTTTAGTTCTTAATGTTACTTAGTTTAGCATGTGCAACAACTTTAAATTACTTTTAACCTATGGGTCAAACACTTTTAAATTGAAACTTCTAGCAAGTATCAAGCATTTGCAATGAAATTGCTAAATGAGCATGCAGGAAGCAATAGATACCGGAAAATGTTTCTCAACATCGTTGACATCATTCACTAGTGAAGCTCTAGGATCATCTAACGAGATAGCAACTATTTTCCAGTCAAGCTCTCCTTCATCAATCATAGCGAAAGCAGCCAGTGGTTTGACCTTTAGGATTTGACCAATCTCTCCCCGTCTCTCTCCAATCTCAACGACATCAACTGCAAGTAACGAAAACATTTCAAATCATTTTACATACTGCATGCTTGTTTCGTTCTCCAAAGTATGCAACAGAAACCAGTTCTACCTGGATCATTATCTCCAAAAGCCCCTTCAACTTCACTATTCGCAAACGATGGATCCTCCCATGTTTGAGGAAGCAGACCATAGTTCCAATTTATGTTGTAGCTAAAAGGATAGCAACAATTCATGAGTAAAATTATAATCTATATTCTGTTTTCATAAGAAAAAGCTTGAATTTAACAAATAAAGCTTTCCAACAAGGCAACAACAATGCTACTCAATGCTTGAATGGTGGAGGTAATGTAAAATGTAATTATGACAATGCAAGAAGATGCACTGGATAAATAATAGCCCATTCAAGTATATATCAATTTCTCAAGAACAAAATAGATCATTTCTTTTTCCCAATTCAGCCTTTCAACATAAGATGCCTAACACTCACCACATTAATTTAGCTATTCCAATACAACAAGCCAAGAAAAAATAGTTGCCAATACAAACAAGCATTACAATAACACAATCGGCAATTTACTCAAAACTGCACCATCACATTTCAAAACATTCATTTAAACGCAATGAATTCAACAAACAAAATAAATAAATAAATAACTCACGGATAGAAACGAAGCTTTCCTTTCTTTGTATCTTGCTTAATAGGAGTAAAAATCTCATCAGTAGCAACCTCCATTTTCGCACTCGTCTCTTTCGGGATCTCCACCACAAAATTAAACACTCCATTCCCTAAATGCAACGGCACATCATGCCACGGAGAAACCTACAAAAATCAAACACAATCACAAACCAAAACTCCACAAAACGCACACTTCCAAACGTAACATTACCTTTTTGCCACTGTGATCAACGAAGAAAACTCGATAATCAAGACTCTTCGGCTTTCCTTCTACTTCGACCCGGAGCTTGTCCGGATTATAAATAGCTCTGCAGGAGGTGTGGTGCGGTCTTTTCCCGAGTGAAGCCGGTTTAGCAAAACCGACGGAGAAAGGTCTGAGAAGAGATGAAGTGGCGGTGGTGTGAGCATGGCGTAATGCTCCTGGCGTAGATAAGACTCTGGAAGTAGTGGTAACAGCAGCAGCAGCAGCCATTTCTCTTCTTCCCTTTTTTGGACTCTCTCTGACTACAAGTGTTTCAGTTCCACACACAAAGGATTGTGGTTGGTCTCTGGCTCTGCAAATTTCTTTTTCTCGTCCACGTGTTCTTCACCCTCAAAGGCCCATTTAAGACCCATTTTCTTAATTCCTTGTTTTAGGCCCAATTGTTGGGCCTCATATTCAGAATGCTACTCTACGGAAAGGAGTATTTGTGGGAATTACATAGTTTCCCCACTTGCCAAACTATTTACAATTTTTTAATCATATATTGTACCAAATTATTTTAATGATTATTTTTATTTTCCATTGATTGGCTAATCAACTGCCTCTCAAAACCTATACTAATTAATACTGAAAAATAAAAAAAGTTCATTTCTTATTTATTTGGAAATATTACATAACAATATCTATTAATTTAAAATACTAAATATAGAAAAAAAAATGGTTATAAAGATAATTTCCATAAACACTTTTTTAATATTTATTTACCACTTTTTTCAATTGATATTTATATAAATGTAATTCATTAATATTTCTTTTTATCATACTATCAAAATATAATAAGTGACTCGATGTTCGACTCGATAAAAGCTCGTTAGTGACCTAACTTGTTATCAAATGATCTGAATCTGAGAAATTTTTAAAGTCATTTTATAAACAAGTCGAACTTCAGGCAAACCCTGCTTTCAATAGTTATTATATTGAAAATTTGCCGATCAAGAACAACTAAGATCGAAGCCCTACAATTTTTGCGTCCGCCCCATGCCATATTTTTTTTGCAAAATTTAAAAAAATGGATTAGACCACGAACCAAGCGCAGAATCTCAAAGATACCTAACAAACCAACAGATGTATCTCCTAATGCCGTTACATATCCAAACATCGAAACTCGCATTCTCAATGTGCTGATTAACCCCCTTTACCAGTGAATCCAAAGAACAAGGGTATACTCTTTTCTATCTTAACTTTAGAAGATGTGGACAAATCACTTTTAACACCATCCTCTAATTCAATCCGATATTTGAAGAGTTCCCAACATAATTGATCTTAATTAATTAAACACATTTCCAAATCTAGCTTAAAGACAAGGATGACTATGCCAAATATTTTAGATCCAGTCAAACCAAGCTAATTGATCTCCACATCATTGCACAAATTATGTTTTAGGAAAAGATAATCCAACTAGAAAACGTCTCAAAAAGGGCAAAACTCAATTAAAAACATGTCAAATTTGCCAAGTTTTATAAGACGTAGGACAAACACACTTCGATGTCGTCTACACTATGCAAAATTAACAGCTATATTTACCCAAACAGCTAGCCTGGAATTAATGATTTCAAGATGTTTTGGTTTTATAGTTTCTTGCGTGCACTCCATGGATAATATAGCAACCACGAAGCCATCACACTTATGTTTTTTACGTGTATGCATATATACTTCACCAGAATTGCCAAATTCTTCATTAATAGTCAATATTAGTTCCCAGTTGTTTTCGAAAACCTGAGGGAACTACTAAGAGCATGCTGTCACGTTAATGGCCGCACGTATGCATGGGAGCCAGTCTCCCTCCAAACCTTCCATAAGATTGATAGTAAGGTTTCTTACTTTGACCCACATTTCTGACTCTATCATGACTGGACTTCCGGGACTCTGATGGCAATCGTTTCATATACGAAACACGTACATGAAATAAAGGAGAAATTAAATAACTCAAAGGAAAATTGCAAACTTGGATTTCCAGGACCAGTTTATAAGAAAATCTGCCTCGTATTAAGATTTCCGTAGTTTAGAACACGTAAATAGAGAGTTTGATTCAGGATCAAACGTTCTGATGTCTCACTCCCTTGTGTGCAAGAGATGTTGGGTTCTAAGACAAAAACTTGGACTCGCAACTTACTTTGCAGCCAATTTTATTGGTTTATTCATGATGTTAATAATCTCTATTGTCGTTACATTGTAGTGGTCAAGGCTGAGTTTTTGGACCATTTTGGAGATGATTGAGTGGGTTAAGAGCAGGCGTAGTTCCACAATAAGAACAGCCAGCGATGAAGAAATGACAGATAAGTGAAGGCAGAAATCATTGTCGTTGGCTGTGTTCAAGAGTCCGACTAAGACTAGGAGTTTGACCAAGGTTTTGAGAGTTTATCATAAGTGGTTGTAATCATATATCCAACTACTAATATTCTACTAATTCTTTTCCACATTGGTCGTAAATTAAGATATTGATTGATGTGCATGCCTTATTATTACAAGTAGCATGCAGATTTTTTTATATAGTAATTAAATATTACTTTAGAGTTTGAATTTTTTTATAAATAATAGTTTCTAAAATCTATATCACCACATATCAACTCTTTAAATTTATTCTTCAAATGCTATATCACAAAATATTTACACACTGATCAATTTATGGATGGGTTGTAAGTATGTTGTGGACATTATTTTTTATAAATTTAGTTTATGTGTTAAGATATTTATAAATATCCACAACACATTCATAAAGTATCTGCACAATAATAAATTAATATGCACAACACATTACAAAGCATCCATATCTATAATTTTAAAATGAAACATCAACAAGTAATCCAAAAAAGTCCACACATATAGTGTTAATGTGTCACTAAAAACCCTAGTCGTCGCCAAAGTGGCTTGGCTCAACTGGCAAAGTTGAGGATCCCAGGAACCACTCTTGTCTCACCGCAAGGGTTCGAACCTGCCCAACGACACTTTGCTGGTGGGAGTAAAATCCCCTATGCTGCCTTGGTGGGCATCCCTCCGTAGGGAGATCCCCTACCGCTCATGGGTCTCGAACGGTGCTATAGGCCCTACCTGTGAGTGGCTGCGGACTGGCCCATTTGTCGGGAGGTTAACCACGCGATAGCCTGGTCCTCTACGGGATGGATCCCCAGCCTGTGGCACTGGCGCCCTGTCCGGTTTTCTGGAGAAGAGCTTCCCCTTCAAACCATTTTATCAAAAAAAAAAAACCTAGTCGTCATCATTTACAGGCCTCACTTGCAGATTATTCACAGTTTATCCACACATATCCAGAAACAATATCTTTTTCAATTTACAATCACAAA
>CANYCX015516654.1:0-13550 GCA_948193385.1 Breynia disticha f. nivosa | reverse complement strand
GTCAGCATCCGGCATTTTAACATCTGGAACTCCTAGAAGAGTTTCACGAAAAGAAGGGATCTTGCATTTTTCCGGAGAGGTTAGGTGAGGGGAGGGAGATGAAGCAGACGAGATAGGTTCCCCACTCCATCTACCTTTCTTGTTGCTCTTTATTGCAGCAGCTTGGGCTAGTGAGGGAAAATCAGTGGGAAGTGAAGATGGAGATTGGGAGCAAGGGCTATCGTCGGCCGTATCAGGAGGTTTGGATGGGTTCATTTCAGTAGAGTTTTTTAGGAAGAAGGGTTTTTTAGGGAAAATCCAGCATAAAAGAAATTGACTGCTAGCGTGACTCGACCTTTACTTGGTAGGATATCAGCTTGACTCGACCGCATGTCAACTGCATGTCAGCATGACTCGAACGTATCTCAGTTTGATTTTAGCATGTATCGACCGTTTGTCGACGCGATCGTAGCATGACTCCATTGCTTCTCGGCATGTTTCGAGCAAGACTCAACCGTGTCTCAAGTCGATCTGAGCCTGACTCAAACGTATTTTGGGATGATGTCAGCATGACTCGACCTCGTCTCGGCTAGATAAAGACCTGACTGGACCTGGTCTGACTTGAACCGAGCCTGCCTTGGCCAGGTCTCGACGTGATCTAAGCCTCTCTTGACTGTATCTTATCGTGGTCCTAGACTGACTCGACCGTGTCTCAACGTGACTCAACCCCATCTCGATATGATATGAGCAAGACTTGACTGCATCTTTGCGTGCCTCAACCAGTCTTGCCCTTATTTGTGTGTGAGTCGATCGCTTCTCTGAGTTTTCTGAGCATGACTCGACCACGTGTTGGAGGGACCCGAGATTGAGTCGACCGGGTCTCACCGTTATAGGAGCATGACTTGATCTCGTCTAAGTGTGCGTCGACTACTTCTTGACCTTAGTTGACTGTGTCTCAATGTGACTTGATCGTTTCTCTATGTTACTCGACCACGTCTCGACGGGATCCAAGAGAGACTCGACAACATCTCGGCGAGACTCTACCACGTCTTGATGTGATCCGAGAGTGACTCAACCGTGTGTTTGCATGTTTTGACCACGTCTTGGTAGGATTCGATCATAACTCAACCGTGTCTCGATGTGATCTTAGTGTGACTTGGTGGTGCCTCAGCATGATCAGAGCGTGAGTTGATCCTGTCTCCATATGATCCAAGCTCGACTCGATCGCATCTTGGCATTCTCCAAGCGTGGCTCGACCCAGTCTTGGCGTAATCCAATCAGGACTCAATCCGAGCATGACTCAATCATCTATTGGCATGACTCAATCGCGTCTCGATCTGACTCAACCCTATCTCGACGAGACTCGACCGGGTTTTGACTACGTCCTGGTATAACTCGACCCTGTCTGAGCGTGACTCCACTGGTCTCCGCGTGACTCAAACCTGTACAACAATGACTTGACGGCGTCTTGGCGTGAGTCGACAACATCTGGGCCTGATTCGAGTTTGACTCTTTTACGTCCTATCGTGCTCCAAACGCAGGCCTGCGAGATCGTGAGTAACTCGATCGCATTGCAATGTGGTCCGAGTGTGACTCGACAACAACATTCTGTGGGATACGAGTGTGACTAGACTCGCATGTCAGCGTGATCCAAGAGTGACTCGACCCCGTTACGATGTCAGTCAGTCGTGTGTCAGCGTGATCCTTGCGTGAGTCCACCTCATCTCAGCGTGCCTAGACCCCGTCTCAGCGTGACTAGACCCCGTCTTGGTGTGACTCAAACATATGCAATCTCATCTCGTCATGACTTGACTGCATCGCAGCGTGCCTCGATCCTATCTCAGCGTGACTCAATCTCGTTTTTACAACAGTCGACCATGTCTCAGCGTGATCGACCACCATTCATCAAGACTCGACTGCGTCTCAACTTGACTCGACACCACCTCAGCGTCACTTGACCACGTCTCGACACGACTCGATCCTATACTGGCATGACTCGACCCTGCTTGGCATGACTTGACCCCGTCTGAGTGTGAATTAACCTTTTCTCTGAGTGACTCGACACCGCCTCGGCTTGACTGAAACCCATCTCAGTGTGACTCAGCTATGTCTCTGCGTGACGTGGTTGTGTCTTAGTGGGACTTTTCTTCATCTCAACCACGTGTTGACATTATTAGACCCATCTCAGCATGATACTAGCGAGACTCAACCAGCCTCTGCGTGATCCAAGCCCAACTGCACTACGTCTCGGCATGTTTGAGTGTGACTCCACCGTGTCTTATCATGGTCCAAGCGCGCCTCGATCGCATCTCGACGTGATTAGAGAGTGCCTCAGCACCGTCTCGACACGAGCTAAGCTTGACATCGTCTTGGTGTGATATAAGTGTGGCTCGACCACATCTCGACATGATCCAAGAGCAGCTTCCGTGCCTGGTTGTGACTCAACCCGTCTCAACGAGACCCAACCCCATCCTGGTGTGACTCGACTTCGTTTCGGCGTGAGTTGACTGCATCTCAGCATGACTCGAGTCTGTTATGGCATGACTCGACCACGTCACGATGTGATCCGGGCATGACACCACTACATCTCAACGTGACTCAACCGTTTTCCCACGTCTCTCTACCGCATCTCGACATGACTTGATTTCGTCTTGACCGCATCCTAGTGTTAGTCCACAGTTTCTCAACCCTGTGTCGGCGTGGTTCGAGATTGACTCGACAGCGACTCATCATGACTCCACTCTGTTCTAGAGTGATTCAAGCTTGACCCCACAGTGTTTGTGCTTGATCCGAGCACGACTCAAGTGCATATCGGTAGGAACCCAGCTTGACTCGACCATGTCTCAGCCTGATCGGAGGCTAACCAAACCTTGTCTTGGCCTAACTCGACCCCACTTTGTGGTGATGCAACCACTTCTCTGTGTTACTAGACTGCTTCTCGGGGTGACTCGACCATGTCTTGGCGTCACTTCACCATGTCTAGGTGTGATTGGAGCCCATAACATTGTGACACGACCCCGTCTTGGCAAGTCTAAACCACTTCTCGACCAATCTCAGTGTGATCTGAGCATCACTACCCGCATCTCAGTGTCATTAGAGTGTGACTATACCTGCCTGACTCGGCCCCTTCTCGATAGGACTCAACCCTGTCTCCGTGTGACTCAACAACGTCTCATGTGATTCGATGTCTCGACATGATCCGAGCGTGACTCAACCACGTCTTGAGGTGATCTGAGTATGACTCTAATCCATTTTAGTATCAGCCGACCACATCTCTAGATGATGGCAACATCACTCAATCTTATCACTCGACCCAGTCTAGGCGTGACACTTCTGCGTCTTGGCATGATCCCAACGTGACGCAACAGTGTCTCAGCACTACTCGATCCTTTCTTGAAGTGATTCCACTGCATCTCCCTAGCGTGACTCCACCGAATCTTAAATATGATCCAAACAAGACTCGACTTCGTCTCAACCTGATCTGAGCATGACTTGACCATGTCTTGGCGTTACACAAGCAAGTCTCGGCATGACACGCCCTTGTCTTAGCGTGACTCGACCGAGTCTCAGCGTGACTTAATAGAGTTGACCCCGTGATGGCATGACACGAACCAGTTATGCGTGACTCGACCGCGTCTCGATATAATCCGAGTAAAACACGACTGCATCTTGGTGTGACTCTACCGCTTCCCTGCATCTCTCGACCACATCACAGTGTGACTCGACTGTGTCTTGATCGCATCTCAGTATGACTCCAGAGTGTCTCGGCCATATATCAGCGTGGTCCGAGCGTGACTTGTTAACGCCTCGTCGTAAGTTGACCATGTCTCGGTATTATCCGAGTTTGGCCCAATTGCATCTTGGCGTGATTCGAGCTTAAATGCCCATGTTTAGTTGTTATCCAAGCGTGACTCAACCGCTTATCATTGTTAAACCTAGCATGACTCGACCACATCTCAGTGTGATCCAAGCATGAATGCCCACATCCTTTTGTGATTTAATCGTGACTTGATCGCCTCTTGCCGTTATCTAATCGTGACTCAACTGTATCTCAACGTGATCCGAGTTTGACTCAACGGTGTCTCCACATGATCCGAAGGTGACTCAACCATGTCTCGACAGAATTCGAGCATGGCTTAACCACTTCTCAACATTACCTGAAAGTGACACGACCGCGTCTCAAATGAATCTTAGCATGACTCAATTGTATCTCGGTGTGACTCGATCTTATCTCGGTATGATTCGACCTTGTCTTGGCATGACTTGACCAGTCTCAGTGTGACTCGACCGCGTATCGGCATGACACGACCACGTCTTGGCATGGCTCCACCTCGTATCGGCGTTATTCGATCCCATCACGGGGTGAGTCCAACCTATCTCGGCATCATACGATCGCGTCTCGGACTGACATGACCGTATCTCAGTGTGACACGACCCGTCTCATCGAGACTCGACCTTCTCTCAAAGTGACTTTACAACGTATAGAGATGACTTGACCGTGTATTGGTGTGATTCGACCGCGTTTCAGCGTGCTCAACAATGTCTCGGCGTGACCCAACCGCGTCTAGGCGTGGCTCGACCACGTCTCAATGTGACTCTACCTCGTATCAGTGTGAGTTGATGCATTTCGACATGACACGACTGCATCCTGATATGACTCAAGCCCATCTCGGTGTGACTCGATCTTCTCTCAACTTGAATCTACCGCGTCTCGGTATTATTCGTGCATGGCTTATCCTTATCTCAGCATGATTTGGGCGTGACTCAATCGATTCTCGGCAACGTTTGAGCATGACTTGATCGTGTCTTAGAACGATTTGAGCTTGACTAGACCGCATGTGATCAAGAGTGGCTTGATCCTGTCTACAAGTGACTCGGCCCCGTCTCGGTGTGACTGGACCCCGTCTTGGCTTGACTAGACCATCACACAATCTCATCTCGGCATGACTGCACCGGATCCCGACATGACTCGATCCTATCTCAGTGTGACTCGAGCAAGACTCGGTGTGACACGACCTCGTTTTGACAAGACGTGATTGTGTCTCAACGTGATCAACCATGAATCATCAGGACTCAACTGCGTCTCAATTTGACTCGACTCCACTTCGGCGTCACATGACCGCGTCTCGATGTCACTCGACCTTGTCTTAGTGTGACTCGACCTTGTCTCAGTGTGACTCGACCCCGTCTGGGCTTGACTCGACCCATCTCAGAGTGATTCGACCATATCTCGGCGTGACATGGCCTTGTCTTAGTGTGACTCGACTACATCTCGACCACGTGTTGGCATGATTAGACCCCATCTCAGCATGGTACGAGCGGGATCAACCAGCCTCTGCGTGATCCAAACCTGACTTCACCGCTTCTCGGCATGATCTGAGCGTGACTCCACCGTGTATTGCTAGTAACCGAGCCTTGACCACTTCTAGGAGTGATTAGACCATGCCTTTACACTATCTCAGTATGATCTGAGCTAGGCTTGACATTGTCTTAGTGTGATGCGAGAGTGGCTCCACCACATCTCGACATGATCCTAGAGCGACTGGGCCGCGTCTCAGCGTGATCCTAGCGTGACTTGTTAGTATCTTTGCATGATTTGAGCATGACTTCACCCAATCTTGGTGTCACTCGATCGCATTTTCGAATAACTCAATCCAGTCTCAGTGGGACTCAACCGTAGCATTGGGTAACTCGACCATGTCTCGACATGACTTGACGGCACCTCGGCCTGACTCGACCGCATCTCCACCTTGTTCTGGTGTGACTCTACCACTTCTTGGTCAGACTCAACCTCGTCTCGACTGGATCTACACGTGACGCGACCCCATCTCGGTGTGAGACAACCGTGCCTCAGCATAACTCGCTCGTATCTCAACCACATCCCAACGTGGCTTGACCTCTTCTTTGCTTGATTCGACCGCTTCTCAAAGTTAGTCGACGCTATCTTGGCATTACCCAACCGAGCGCAAATCGAGCATGTCTCGTTGTGATTCGAGCATAACTCAAAAGTATATCAACATGATTGGAGCATTATTGGTTTGGATTAACTGTGACCTAACCGAGTATCGATGTGATCAAAACGTGACTCAATTGAATCTCGGTGTGATCCGAGCATGACGTGATCACATAATGGTATGATTTAAGCATGACTCAACCACGTCACGACATGAACTCGCAATGAATCGTTTTGTCTAAACATGACACGACCATATCTTAGCAGGAATATATCGCGTCTCGACAAGATCTGAGCTTAACTCGATCGTTTCTTGAAGTGACTCAGAAGTGTCTCGACGTGATTGTTCTGTATCTCATCGTGACTTGACTGAGTCTCGGTAAGACGCGACCTAGTCTCAACGTGATCGAGTGTGTCTCGACATGGCTCAACTATGTGTCAGCATGATCACAATGTGACTCCACCTTGTCTCGTCGTGACTCGACCCATCTTGACAAGACTTGATCGCGTCATAGCATGATCCGAGGTTAACAAGACTAAGTCTTGGCCTAACTTGACCGCACCTTCTGGTGACTTGACAACTTCTTAGAGTGTCAAGATTACATCTCGGGGTGACTCGACCCTGTCCATACGCGACTAGACCGTGTCTCAGCATCTCTCCACTGCGTCTAGGTAAGATTGGGCCCTGTATCGTTGTGACACGACCCCGTCTTGGCATGACTCAACCATTTCTTGACCAATCTAAGCGTGATCTGATCGTCAGTCGACATGACCAAAGCGTGACTCGATCGCATCTTAATGTCGTTCGAGCGTGACTTTACTTGCCTGACTCGATCCCTTGTCAGCATAACTCCACCTCATCTCAGAATGACTCGACCACATCTCAATGTGATTCGAGCTTGACTTGATCAGGTCTCGACGTGATCTGAGCGTGACTCGACCGCATCTTGATGTGATTTATATGGGACTTCAACTCGTCTCGGCGTGACTCAACCGATTCTCTATGTGATCCTAGCGTCAATCAATATTCTCTTGGCGTGGCTCAACCAATCTAGGAGTGACTTGACTACATCTCAGCGTGATCCCAACGTGACTTAATCGTGTCTCCGCTCAACTCAGTCCTGTCCCGACGTGATTCGAATGCAGCTCAGTATTATTCGAGGTGACTCCACCAAATCTTGACATGATTCGAGCTAGACTTGACTGCATCTCAACATGATTTGAGCATGCCTTGACCATGGGTCGACGTGACTCGACCCCATCTTGGCATGACTAGATGGCGTCTCGGTGTGACTCGTCCCATTTTGACATGACTCGACCCCGTTTGGGCATGACTTGACTGCATCTCAACATGAGTCGACATCGCTGACCATGTCATAGCATGACACTACCCCATTATGGCGTTACACGACCAAGTGTTGATGTGATCCGAGCACGACACGACTGCATCTGGGCGTGACTCTACCGCTTCCCTACGTCTCTCGGTCCCATCTCGGTGCGACTCGATTGAGTCTCGATGGCTTCTTAGTATGACTCCACAATGTCTTGACCCTGTGTTGGCGTGGTCCGAGAGCGACTAACTGTGTCTCATCATGACTTGACCTTGTCTCATCATGATCTGAGCTTGACCCGTCTGCACCTCGGTGTGATCCGAGCGTAAATGCCCATGGATAGTTGTTGTCCAATCATGATTCAACTGCTTCTCAGCATTATTCGAGCATGACTCGACCTTGTCTCGACGTTATCTGAGCGTGATTTGAGCAAATCTCGTCATTATCTGATCGTGATTCGAATGTATATCGGCGTGATCCAAGTATGACTCTACGACATCTCTGTTGGGATTCTAATGTGTTTCAATAACTAAAGTAGCTGAAAATAGACGAATGAACAGAGAAAAGATACCCAAGATCCTCATAAAAAACGAAATAACAACATATTGATCAATGGATGATGACTAGTTAACATAAAAATAAAATCATTGAACGAAAAATCTCACCTTGGTGATTCTCCTTCTTGGTTCCAGGTGTATGGCCAGTAATAAGTATCGTCTTGAAATACTTCGAGACGACCTTTGTAATAGCTTTAAAGAATCCCACACGTGATTCCTCTACAAAAGTAACACACAGATTAGGAGAAAAGTGTACTAGGACAAAGAAGAATCAACTCTCTTGACTTTTCTATGGATAATTTTGGCCAAGAACAAAAATAGGAAGAAGAGTGTTTAGTTTGGGCAAGTTTTTCTCTCGCCTCTTTTTTATTTAAAAACCAAGAGTCCCT
This sequence comes from Breynia disticha f. nivosa, assembly GCA_948193385.1. Classification (NCBI taxonomy): domain Eukaryota; kingdom Viridiplantae; phylum Streptophyta; class Magnoliopsida; order Malpighiales; family Phyllanthaceae; genus Breynia; species Breynia disticha. Next base: position 5,341 of record CANYCX015516654.1, on the reverse strand, counting down.
TAGTGTGATTAGGAGAATTTCAATTTATTTTAAATCAAAATTCTAATCATCCTCATCCACTCTTCTTTGGCTGAATTTATGGAGATGGTTGTGGAGAATGATAAATCTTTATCTTAACTTACCTATCTTCCTACAAAAGAAAAATAATTATCCACTTCCATAATTCTCTCTTACCTTGCCTTAAATTAAGACAAGCTTTTATCAATCATCATCCTAACAATTTAATGTCTTAAAATTGTTTATAAAATTTCCAATATTGTATTTTCATCCTTTTAAAATCTAGTCAACAAAATTGGCCTAATTGCCCAATATTGTATTTTCAACCCAACAGCTGAACTCTTACCTAAGGAGAATTTCCAAAAATACCCTTTTTAGTATTCTCTTTTCTGTGTGCGATCTGTAGGAATATTTAATAATGGTAACGAATTTCTAAATTCATAAATCATAGGCGTTCTCTAGTAAGACGCTATGATCGTCCAAGATTAAATAGCTGACAAGCGGTGTCAACATCCCTATTACAACTCAAATTTATCCCTTGACCTCTGATATCATGATTAGCATAAGGCATGTCCAAAACACCCTTATTAAGTGCTAAATCACTTTCTTCATCTCTATTACAAAATTAATAACCTCGAATAAATGACCTAATCATTATATTCGGGCGCGACCACACCCTTCCCAATCTTGTTTATCAAGCGGCCAGTGATATATTCTCTCATTTTCCAAAGAGGGTCAATCCCTTCACTTTACTAACGCATTTACTTGTAATTCTTGGCATACCCAATCATACCCCCACTTGTCAACATTTTACGTTCACGTTAGGCGTACATTACAAGTAGTGATTGCTCCCCGAATACAATGTCCTGCATTGTATCTATGCAATTTGTTAGATATCCCAAAATATGTGCCTGTAGAACATGATGACCAACAAAGTACATACTAATCTTAATTCATTTCATTCCCATGGAAACGAGTGACTAGGGATATTTAGAATGTTAATCTCATAGCTTCAAGATTCTACTATAAAGGTCCTCAACCTTGATACCTCAAGTGCTTAAATAACATATTTGGATAATCTTATCAAACACATATCACAGGTGAATTCATGAAAGGATAAAATAATGCCTCATAATTTTATTATTGAATAATGAAATTACAAACAATGTATTCGGGCTAGGGCTTACACTAAGAGTCTCTCCATGATCCAAGGGTAACTCGACCGTGTCTCAACAGAATTCGAGTAGGACACAACCGCTTCTCAACATTACCTGAGAGTGACACGACCGCATTTCGGATGAATTCGAGCATAAGTCAAGTGCATCTCGGATCGTATCTTGGCGTATTTCACCGAGTCTTGGTGTCACTCTACCGCTCAATGTGATGCGCTCGTAACTCGATTTTGTCTCTTTGTGAAATGATAGCCTCTCGTCGTGACTCGACCGAGTCTCAGTGTGGTTCAACCTTGTGACAGCATGACTCGATGGCTTCCCAACGTGACTCGACTGTGTCTCAATGAGTCTCGACGTTATCTCAGTGTGACTCTAATGCGTCTCCATGGGAGTTGACCATGTCTTGGCATGAATTGACCCTGTCACAGTGTAGAATGACCCCATTTTTGTGAGACTCGACAGCGCCTTGGTGTGACTCGACCGCCTATAGGCATGACTTGACCGCGTCTTGGCGTGACTAAGTTGCATCTCGACGTAATCTGAGTGTGACTCGACGAGATTCAAGAGTGGATTAATCTCGTCCCGACATGACCTGAGCGTTACTCGACTGCATCTCGACATGATTGAAACCGTCTCAAGTTAGCTCGACCCATCTAGTCAAGATCTGAGCATGAAACGACCGCATCTCGACATTATTTTAGCGTGACTCAATTGTGTATTGGCGTGACCCGACCCTGTCTCGATGTGACACGACTATGTCTCAGCGTGATCGGAGCGTGAGTCTACCGCATCTCGGCATGACGCGACTGCGTCCTCCCATTACTTTACCCCGACTTGTCTTGAATCGTCCCTATCTCGGCATGGCTCAACACATCTCAGCGTGACCCAAGCTTGACTTGACCTTGTCTCGGTATGATCTAGGCATGACATTACCATGTCAACCGTATCTATGTAACTCAATCGTATCTCGACGTGATTCCTATCCGTCTCAACATGAGTTGACCTGTCTCAGCGTGACTCGACCTCGTCATGGCATGATCCCTGTGGGACTCGACCGCTTATTAGCGTGCCTCTACCTCGTCTCAACATAATTCGATCGCGTCTCAGCGTGATAAGAGCGAGACTCCAGCTTGTCTAAGCACGATTTGAGTGTGACTAGACCGCGTCTCGGCCTGAACAGAGCGTGACTTGACCGCATCTCGGTGTTATTAGAGTGTGATTCTACTGTGTCTCGACATGAATTGACCTCGTGATGTTGTCTCTCCACAGCTTTTAAAGGACACTCAACCTTTTCCTGTCGTGACACTTTCGTGTCCCCGAGTGATAGAGTTTGTCACGTGCGTGACTACACTGGATGTCGGCATGACAGGACCTCGTCTCAACAAGACACGACCCCTATTAGTGTGACTCGACCGAGTCTCGACGTTACATGATATCATGTTGGCGTGACCCGACCATGTCTTGGCATGACTTCACCTCATCTCGACACGACTTGACCCCTTCTCGGAAGATACGATAACATCTCGACGTGACGTGACTGCGTCTCAGACTAACCAAACCCTGCCATGGCGTGATACGATGACGTGTTGGCATAACCCCACCCCACTTCGGTGTAACTCGACCTCGTCTTGGGGTGACTCACCTGTGCCTCGACTTAACTCGGCTGCATCTCCACGTGACTCCACCTAGCCTCAGAGTGGCGCGAACGAGTCTCAGCATAACTCGACCCCACCTCGACGTGACTCGACCCCTTCTTGACATGACTCCACCATGTCTGGTCATGACTCGATCGGGACTCAATTGCGTCTCAGGTGGATTCGATCGTGACTCAACCGCATCTCGACGTGATCCGATATTGACTCAATTGCATCTCGACGGGATCCAAGGGTGACTTGACCTTGTCTCAAAAAGATCTGAGCGTGACTCAACAACGTCTCTTGACTTGACTCGACCCTGTCACAGCGTTACTCAACTATGCATCAGTGTGACTTCAGCTCGTCCCCGGCATGTCTTGACCTCGTCTTAGCAGGCTATGAGAGTGGCTCGACCGCGTCTAGACGTGACTCGACGCATCTTGGCGTGACTCAATTGTGGTTTGGGTGGGTCAATCGCGTTTAAACCTCGTCTAAGAGTGAGAACCTTGTCTCGGAGTGACTCGACTACGTATAGGCATGATTCGACCATCACTCCACTGCATCTCAGTGCAGGCCAACCATATCTCGACTTGACATCTTGGCCTAGCTCGACCCATCTTGGCTTACTTGATCCTGTATCAGTGTGACTTCTTGTTACCGTGTTCCAAGGTGACTCAACCCTATGTCGGTGTGATCCAATCGTGAATGGGCCACAGTTCGGAATGACTCGCACTAAACTCGATAGAATCTTTATGGGATCCAAGTGTGAATCCACCGCGTCACGGCTGGGTCTGAGCATGACTCAACCGCATCTGAGTGCGACTCACACGCGTCTTGGCATGACTCGATCTTGTCTCGGCTTGACTCATCTCTGTCTCGAATAGACTCAACCATGTCTCGGAACGACTAGACCGCGTCTTGGCGTATAACCACATCTCAGTGTGACTCAAACGTGTCTTGGAATGACTATACCATGTCTCGGGGAGACTCGAGCATGTCTTGTCTACGTCCTGGCGTGACTCAACTCCATTTTGGCATTACTTGACCACATCTTGGTATAGCTCGATCCCGTTCGGCGTGACTCTATCCTGTCTCAGCATGACTCGAGCTCATCTTGTCTTACTCTACCATCCTCGACAGTGCACAACTGCGTCTCGGCGTGATTTACTATGTCTCATCAAGACTCGATCGTGTCTCTACGTGACTAGATCCTATCTCGAGTGATATGGCTCTGTCTCGTCGCGACTTGGCAGTGTCTTGGCATGACTCGACCTGTAACATCCTGGAAAAATTTTCATATTAAAATAAATATGAGAATATAAGTATATAAAGATATGCGAAAGGTTGACGTAAAGTTGACACGAAATAAACAAAAGAAAAATCAGAAAATTCTGAAAAATTGAAAGAACGTGCGGTGGACACAACAACGCAGTGTCGGCACGACCACGCGTAGTCATAGCCGAGCACGCGTACTTGGTACAATAAACGCGTCCTGGTAGCGACTACGCGTACTTAATGGACGACCACGCGTCGTCTACGACCACGCGTCGTCTACGACCACGCGTACTTTTCTGTCAGTTTGAAAAAAAAAATATATGTTTCGATCATTCACGGAAGGTTTCATTTTACTTTCAAAAACAGAATTCTAGCTTCAGAAAAAGCTTAGGTTTGCTGAGGTTTGCTGAGGAAGAAGAGGAAAAGGGGCTGGAGGTTGATTTCTTGTGATTTCTTTTAAGAAATCAAGTTAAGTTAAGTTGGAAGTTAGTTGATATATGGTTGATTTTAGGATTATGATTGGTTTTGGTTGGATAAATTGCTTCTTTTGATTGCTGGAAATTTAGGAAGGTTGCTGAAAATTGTGTTAATGAATTGGAAATGAGTTTGGTAATTGATTAGAATGATTTTATGTGAAAATTTGATGAAAGAAAGAGGTATAACCTAAGGTTTAACTAAGGTTGACAGATGGTTGACATTAAGCTAAATTGTGTTGATATTGAGTAGAATTGTTGCTGGAATTGATGTAATTAAGTGCAAGAATTGAATTGATCATTATGAATGATTTGGAGACAAAATTGAGAAAGATGGAACTTAAAGGAAATTGTTGGAAAAGTTGACATATAGTTAACTTATTGTTGAAAATGAGATGTTTAATGATTCTAAAGCTAGAATCAATGTTTGAATTGGATAGTAATGTATCCTATATGATTATTTATGTACAGGAAGATCTGTACGATGACTGGGAGGATTTTGATTCGAAGTTTAGTTCGTTGATTTTGCCTAGGTTTAAAGGTAAGTGGGCTAATTTACATAACTCACTTGTAAGTGGGTTAACTTACATAAATCAATTGTAAGTGAATTATGTTTATACGTAAGTGTTATACGCTTATTAAATGGATTCGTATATCCTTATTTCTTAGGCTTATTTCTTATAGAATTGGCCTATAATGTTCTGCTGAATTGTTAGGTTCTTAGTGAACCATAACGAGTGTGATGTTTGATTAATTATCAATACGAATGTATTGATGTTTTTCTTTACCT
>CANYCX015516581.1:0-10481 GCA_948193385.1 Breynia disticha f. nivosa | reverse complement strand
TACACATAAGTATTTCTTTTTACATTTAATACGATTTTTCTTTTTTTTTTACACTTCATACGGAATAAATTTTTTTACATTTAACTGTAATATAAACCTTATATGTATAAACAATTTTAATAATATTGATACTGTGTATTTTTTATTTATTTTATTTGTTAAGTTGTGTAAATATATAATGATAATATAAACTGAATATATTTCTAAAATTTTTATTGTGTTTATGTTAATTTTATATATATATATTATTTATTGCTATTGTATTTATTATTTTAATATAAATTTATTATATAATAAGTGTATATTATCGGTATTTTTTATAAACTATTTAATTTTTTTTAATTTTATTATAGTAAAAATTTAATATATACATTCTATAAACTAATTTAAATTATTTTTTGTCAATTATTTAGGATTTTCAAACTAATGATTTTTTATTCACTTGTAAGACCTAAAAAGCATAAAAATGTTAGAACTAAAAATTACTAAACATAGTATTATTGAAGTCAACCATAGTATTTGTCTCCTTTTCTTATCTTACTGTTAAAAGGTATATATAAAAATCAAAGTAAGTTGTACAAATAACAAAGCTTTGGCTATATAGATTTTCCTTCCTTATTGTTGATGCCTACAATTATTATCTCGTAAAAATGAAAAACAAACTTAGCTATATAAAAATTTAGTTTTTAATGAAATATGTAAATAAAAAAGCTAAGGGATATATGTAATGCCCTGAAATTTGTTAGAAATAATCTATATGGAAATAGATTAAAACAGAATCGAATCAAAAAATGCAGAAAAACAGCAGTGAACACGGGGTTAAGCACGATCTCGTGCTCATGTTTGTAGAACAGCACGACATCGTGCTCATACCTAAGAAATAGCACGACCTTGTGTTGAAGGCATGCACATGTTTTGGCAATTCATTCTACACAAAATCGTGCACGATCAAATTGGAACTCGTGCCAAAAAAAGTACGGCATGACTTGGAGCACAACTCGTGCCCAAGGTCGTGTTGACTGAGAATGTTTTAAACAGTGAGGCAGTTAGCACTGTGCTATCAAATTTCAGAGCAAATACGAAAAAAAAAAACAAGCAGGAGAAAACCCTAGGAACCTTTGAGTGTATAATTGAGCAAGAATAAACTGAAATTCTTGCAAAGATTCAACTCAAATTCTCAAGGTAAGCTTATAAGCTTATTTTTTACTAAAACCATGTGTTTTGAGTTAGCTGTGAATTTTGAATTTGAGGATTAGAAACTGATGTGTTAATGAATTAAGATTGAGTCAAGTGAACTCATGTTGATAGTTTGGTATGCTTAAATGAGAGTATAATGAAGTATTAGACTTAGTGTTATGAGAAAGGTTACTGAGGAATTGAGATTGGAGTGTTAAAGCTGTAAATTGATTTTTTTAAGTATGAAACAAGTTGAGAAATAAACATTAACAACTTTTATGTGATCAATTTTGTATAGGAGGACCTGTACGAATTTTGGATCGAAGTTGAGCCTGACGCTGATTTCATACGATTTTCTAGGTAAGTGCTCTTACACTTTCCATTGCTAAGTTGAGTGTTTATATGTTCTTAGGAATTGGAGTTGATGATCTTATAAGTTTTATATGCTTCGTAACTATGTGAATTAGTGTTAATGCTCATATGTGTTATGTTCTTATGAACATTAGTAGCTTGGTTTATGATTCCTTACTTGAGATGATTTTATATGAGCATGACTGAGATGATTGTATTGACATGGGATGATTATGTTCTTGCCTTTGATGCTCATACTCGATTATGTGAACTTATGGTGGTATGCTCTTATTTAGATTATGTCTTTGATGTAACACCCTCAAATATGTTAGAATTGATATATCAGGGAAGTATGTCCAAATGGACTCGAATCGGATCAAAACAGATTAAGAAATTGAACAATGCAGCAGGAACTCCAGATTAACGTACGTTAATCCTAAGATAACGTACGTTATTCTTGCTGAATCTTCCAGAATGCATTGCCAGATCAGCGTACATTATTTTAAAACTTAACGTACATTAACGAGCTGCAGAACACATTTTAAAACCGTCGGAAACACTTCATTTCAACTCAAAAACATATCTAAAGTCTCTTAGAAGTTCTCTCAACTTCCAGATCATTTCCTAAGACATCCTAAACACTAAATCATCCAACAAATACAAGAATTATTGCTGATTTTCCATCCAATCATGCTCTAAAGGTAATGTTCTTCATTTCAGGTTTTGAATGAAGATTTGTTGAGTTTGATATGAAATTGATGAGAAAAATAGATGTGTTTGATATGGTTTTGATAGGTTTTTACTGTAGATCATTAATTTATCAATAAGAAACCACAAAACACAATATTTGAGCATGATCTAAGAAATTTGAATCTGTGGAAAACTTGAGAATTCTTGATGTTTGGAAAGATAAATGGTTGTAGCATGTTTGGTTGATGATTAGTAACTGATTGGATGATAGAAACCATGAATCGGTTGCCTTAAGAAGGATTGGATATGGAGGAAGCTTACTTTTATGTTGACATTTTGTTGACAATTGGATTTGGATGATTCTAAAGATAGAATCAATGGAAATCTGGTTAAGTAATACCATATTTGTGTTGAATTATTTACAGGAGGATCTGTACGACGAGTGGAGTGATTGAGGAGTAGTGTTCTTGTGGAGTTTTACACATATTTCGAGGTAAGTATTCTTACGCTTACTAAACTGATTCGTAATTGATTTGGATTATGTTAATTAGACAAAGTAATGATAGTTGGCATATAATGAATTGTTGAGATTGTTACAATTAGACGAATCAGATTGAAACAGTCAAATGGATTAATGGAAATGGTATGTTTTGATTGAAACGGATTGTTTACCTGTGTGGTATTGCTTGATTTGCTCGGTGTGAGCCGAGATGAATATTATGCTATGTGCTTTGTTGTGTGCAGAATGAATGTCATTCGACTGCTGTGTGCCGATATGAATGTCATTCATACATATATATTCATATAAGACAAACATCTGTATGACACGAGCCTGTGTGGAAAATATGATTCCTATGTGGATAAAGGATTACTGTGTGTTATCTTGGACTTGCTATGTGTTATTGTCCGTATTTACGAGCTTTGCTCAGAGCTGTGTGCTCAGGCTATATGTCATACCTCTGCTGTGTGCGATAGAGGATTTCCACTGTTGTGTGCTATGGTGGACAAAACCCGAGGCATTCTGTGTGAATTTGCATTATCATTTCATTTCATACATTTACATTTACATATGTATGATATACGATTGATCCTGTGTGGATACGATTACCTGTGTGGTTCATATTGATCTGTGTGATCTTACTGAGGCTGTGTGCTAGTTTATTTCAATGTTGTGTGCTATAATGAGAACGTATTAATCCAGATGAATTAGATAAACCTTTGTAGTTGATAGTTGTGTGCTGTTTGATATCTGTGTGATTTGTTTGATTGGCATACGGGGATGCCTAGGGACAAGATAGATAGACACATCCTCGTGCTGATTTATGATTTTCCCTACACATCATTTAAGTTATAAAAGCTAAGAATACTTACTTGGTATAGTTTATACTCATCCCTTTTATTGTTTTAAATGATTGTGCAGATCGTAGGTAGCTGTTGTTACTGGACTACAGAGTTGATCAGTTTTCTCCGAGCTTACATTAGAGGTCGAGCTCCAGTTTACATTTTTGATATTTTGGTTTTGTACATATGTTGTACATTTGTATATACACGCAGGATTTTAGTTTGAAATGTTTTCAAACTTATTTTGCTTCTGCTGGTATTTTGTTTTTAAATGTAACAGATTGGGTCGAGATTTTATAATACAACGTTTATATATCTTTAATCTTTTCTCTCTCCTCTGTTTTTAGATTTGATTTCGTATCATTTCTTTAAATTATAATGTTTATCAAGGAAATCAAGTTTTAAAAATGAGCTTCACATTTGATGTTCTTATGAATTATAGACTTGATGATGTGAAAAGCATGTGACTTGCTTTGTTGAGCATACATATGAGTTGATTTAGTGGCCATATGAATGCATTTGATTCATTATGTGTTGCATTTCATTGTGTGACACTTGGCCGATATCCTAGGCTGGGCCTGAGGATGATTCTGAGAGAAATCTTGATGCCGGTTTGGGACCGATGATATTTTGAGTTGGGCTCGATGCCGAACTGGGTTCAATGCCGGTCTAGGACCAAAGGAAAAAGGAAAGAAAAAGAAAAGAAAGCAATACCCAGGGCATTTTGCATGTGAATCGCACTGGCATTCATTTTCACTTGAGATTGCATTCATAGTTCATGATCTTATTGATCACTATGATGATTATATGAATGCTAATTTGGTTATGAATATTGTGTTATATTTGCATGTGTTATGGTTTGGTATGAATGTACAAGTATGCTTTAGTATTTGATATGGTCATATGAGCAAAAGTATGACATAATGTACTATTTTTGGAAACCATTCACCGTAGATATGGTATATAGGTTATGCTAGATATGCATGGGCATAAAAGAACATGTTTGCTAGGATATTTGAAATGCACCGAAACTGAATTGTGTAAACTAGAAGCTTAGCACGACACCGTACTGACCAGAACGTCTCCGTGCTGAGATAAATTTTAACAGTACACTCCGTGCTTATGGAGAATCTGGAAAAATATAACGAGCACGACCTCGTGCTCTACATGGCACGACTTCTGCCAACTAGGAATCTATTGATTGGCATTACCTCGTGTTCATCTCAGCACGCCCTATGCTCACTGGAAATTCCCCTGCACTTCATTTAAACAATGAAATACATACAGAATATATTGATAATGTATAGGAATGTAATCCTATTTCATAATGTACTTAAATTGTGATAAGACACTTACTGAGCATTTGAAAATATTCACCCCTGTGTGATTGTTTAATGTTGTGAAAATCATAGGTAGCTGCTATTGGATCAGAGTTACAGTGATCATCTTACCCGAGCGATATAGTTAGAGGTCGAGCTCCAGATTTTGTTTTCTTTCGGATTTTGTAGTTGGATTTTGGTTTGTACATATTTTGTACATATATGTATATATTCTTAATTTTGGGTTTTGAATTGTTTTCAAACCTAAACTACAGCTTTTCATTTTGTATAATATTTTATAAAGTATATTGAGCCGAGTTTTATGAAAATAAGAGTTTTATATTTTCTCTCTCCTCAAAAATTGATATTATTATTATATCATTCTTTTTAAATATATTGGATATTTAAATAAATGGTTTTAAAATTTGAGCTTCATAATGTATATTTGTAATTGGCCCTAAAATTTTAGTATCAAGTCTCCACATTTTATTCAACAAAGTGGTATCAGAGCGGGACGATCAAGAACTATGTTGAGGTTCATTTATAATATAGTCGTGGTGCTGCCAAAAAATAGTAACCGATTCGAGATCGGTTAGTTGAGCAAAATATAGTCAAGGACTGTGAAGCTTGTTGCCTGGGACCAAGCATAATTGGAATGGCAGATCAAATGACTACTCTAGGAAACATTGAGAAGTTGAATGAGTACAACTATCGCAATTGGAGAACATATATGAAGCCCTACCTCAGAGGTCAGGACTTGTGGGAGTTGTAATAAAGTTGTATGAGTTATAATTTTATTAATATGTGATAATTATGTTTGTGTGACTAAATATTATTTGATTATATGATTTTTTTAAGATTGTATTTCTAGTTAAAGCATACCCTTTATAGCTATTGCAATTAGTTTTTTTTTGTTCGTTATAAAGTAGAATTTATTATTTATGATTGGTGTTTTTGTTAGATTAGTATTTGGAAACATAAATCTGTGGCACCTTAACATGTTGTTTTAACGCTTGTTTTATGCTAATTTATTGATTTGACAAGACAAATAGAGTAAATGATAAATTATTATTGATCAAATAGAAACTTATAGTTGCATATTTTTGTTTTTTCATAGAATTATAACATAATGACTGCATCAAAGGCAATCGTTGCCGAATTGAACAAGGATCTGAAATTGAATGGAGAGAACTACGAAGTCTGGGCTATGAAAATTCAGTATGTCTTCGAGGAGCGAGACCTCCTTAGTCCCACATTAGAAACTATGGATGTTCCTCCAATGGGGAATGAACCAAGTGATGTGAGGGCACGAGATATCTATCAAATGTGGAAAAAGAAGAGTTCTTCTGCAAGAATGATCATACTTAGTGTTATGGATGATGACCTTATTAATCAATTTCGTAGGTATGAGAACACTAAGGAATTGTGGTATGTTCTGAAGGAAAAGTTTAGTGGAATAAGTTTAACCAAATTGCATAACTTGACTGTTAAGTTTGACACTTACAAGAAGAAGCCCGATCATACTATGAAGTGTCATTTGCATGAAATGGCCAAAATGATCTCAGAGCTACATGATTATGGTCATGTTCTAAGTGAGGAGTAGAAGATGCAGACTTTTATTTGTTCTCTACCAAATGGGTGGAAGCATGTGAAGCTCCATCTCATTCATTCTCCTGAAATTGGACTGTTTGATGATGTAGTGCGTCATCTTGAACTTGAGGAAGATCGCTTGGCTGCATTGAATGTGAGGTCAGAAGTGAACTTTGTGAGTTCGGGTCCATCTAAATGATCTAAGAAAAGGAAGAATAAGAAGAAGTCTTCTAAGGAGAAGGTAGAGGAGAAAGCTCTCTAAGTGAATGTTAAGGCTCCCAAGAAGAAAGGAAAGAGAAAGCTTAATCTTGAGAAGGTTCGATGCTACAACTGTCAAAAAAAGGGCATTTTTCAAAGGATTGCAAATTTCCAAAGGCTAAGGTACATGATTCATCATTAATTATGATCTGTGCTTATGTATCTAGTAATGTTTTCTTAGTGGAAACTAACTCAACTTGGGTAATTGATTCAGGAGCAACCGACCATGTAACGTGAGATCGAGAGTCCTTCTTGGAATTCTGTCAAGTTTCATGGTGAACAAAATGTATTTACATGGGCAAAAATAGTAGAGAGGAAGTTCTTAAATTGGCACATGTAAGCTGGTTCTAGATAGTGGGAGATCACTCTTACTAGAAGACGTCCTTTATGCTCCTGGAATTCGACGAAATTCAATCTATGTAATAGTATTAATGAAACTTGGATTTAGAAAGTGTTTTGTAGATAATAAGTTTAAACTCTACATGAACAATGTGTATTATGGTTGTGGTTACTTATCTAATGGTTTTATTGTATTAAGTTCGAGTTATAACAATGCTAGTTTTTCCTATGTTGCATCTACTTCTAATTCGCTAGAAGTTTATTCTAAATTGTGGCATGCAAGACTTAGTCACATTGGCAAGAATCGATTAGAACTGTGATGCCAATTTTCGTAAACTTTCTTTTTGAATAAATACCAAATTTTGCACCACTTTTTTCATTTTTTTTTCTTTTTTAAACATAAAGGTTGTAAGAGAGATCAAACAAAAACATACTTTGTCCAAACATAGAATACAACCCATACATCAAATATAGTTTAGAAATGCAGAAGCCGTGGAAATCATTTAGTATGACACTTTATAAAAACCCATCTGTACTAAGCTATGTATAGATACACAAATATATACAAAACCAAAACAACTGGGAGCCCAACCTTCAGTACTGCACCGCTAGCCTCATCGATCACGTAGTCCCGTCCCTAGTACCTGTCACTCTGCACATAAATCAACAGCAAACACGGCTGAGTATACAAAGTATACTCTGGGAGTCCTCGGCCTTCCCGGCCTATCCTCCCTAATGGCTCAGCATAGCCACGCCACAACAAGTTCTTTATGTGTTTTATGCCTTGGTATTCATCCTAAATCATTCTCTCACTTTAGATATTCATTAGCACCTTATGCAGCTCAAATTTGGGTGTTCTGCACATAAATAACGTAGGTTTATATATGATTAATGTACGTTATGCTTCATCAATTTCCAGGGCATGAATAATGTATGTTTAAACTCAATTAACGTAGGTTTAAATGTATTAACGTACGTTATTATAGAAATAACGTACGTTAATGGACATTAGTTCCATTCTTTTCATCATTCGAGTTATACAACTTACCTACACACCTTTCACAACCCTTAGCATATCAAACCATTCTTTAAACACTCAAGCGTATCAATTTTTCATTAAACATAGGATTCATAACCTTTATTATGATCAAATCAACCTAATTAACATCAACTTACTCATTTTTCAACCTTCTATAGTTCATACTTATAATCATAGCGCTCATGGTCTTCTATATACTCTATATCTCAAATTTACCACACCATTGAACACAACATTAAGCCACTAAGTTCTTAATCATTATTCAAGGCTAAACACGACATAATCAACCATAATCAATATGCATTTATCATTTCCTCTCTATTATCATTCTCAATTATTCATAAGCAATTTCTTAAAACAAACCACAAAACATACTTCACTTACATAATCGCACAACAACACATTCTCTTTCAACCGTAACACATTTACATGCAACCCACATTTCTCATACCATAGACAAATCCTCAATGTACCACAACAAAATGAAACCATAAAGGTTTCCACATCCAACTTCCAAAACACATATCATTTAATCATCGAACCATCACACATAACACCAACCCAATTAGACTATACCACTCATACAATTAACATATAATCATACAAGGTTATCCATCCCTACAATAACATTCATTTCTTGTTCAAAGTACAAGCCATTCATAATTCATACACGAGTCTAAATAATTCAATCATACATCATTCTCATATCTTAACCAATTCATACGCATTCTTTTTCTGTGCAAATCAACAACACGTATGCCAAATGAATGCAAGTGTAATGCTAATGCATTGTCCACACATATGTACCCAGGGTCTAAAATCAATCCCGGCATCAAATCATCGAGCTCTCGCTCGGCATCAAATCATCGGGACTAGCCCGGCATTAATTCACATATGGGCTAATCCCCCATTTATTACAATTCATCGGGCCCTGCCCGGCATCGAGCTCTCGCTCGGCATAACATAACACAAAGAGTCACGCTCTTATGTTCTCAAACATTTGGGCTAATCCCCCATTTATCAAATGTGAGTCATATGCTCCCTTTTTCTCAATACATGAACATACACGTGCTCATGCCAACACAATATAATATGTATGAATGCAAATCCATACATTTCATCTCAAATTTTCCTCAAAACACGTGCACATGAATGTTCCATAATTCAATCCATATCACACATAAACCAACATAATCATTCGGCCAACTTGTGACATAGTAATCACACAAACTTTGCAACTCAAAAGAGTTCATCACAAATCACATAGGAACATTCATAACATGCACATGAATGCTCAACATAATTCACTATATCATCAAACTCATAATGTGCCAACTTGTGGCCAGAACGTTCATAACATATTATATCGTAAATAAGCTTTCATAGTTCATGTAACATTGTATTCACAATACATATACACGCATACCATATGAATTTCATCATAAGTTTCATACTTATGATCATGCCATTTGTCCATAAAGAAAACATACAATCACAAGCCATTTTCAATTTCACTCATTCCAAAGCCAATGTTAAGCATCATTTTAGTTTCATTTCTCACAACATAAATCGCATCAAACGCCACTCAGACATCAACACATATCATCCCACAATTGAGAAATTGTCATTTGCACATAATCAATAAGCACATAACCCTACAAGTCATACATCTCTTCACACAACTCACATTATCATTTGTATCCTCAATTTGCATTCGAAACATGTATAGTACAACTCGCACAACAATTAGGCTAAATGGCCCATCACATCACATTCTAATGCTTACTTATTTCCAAATAATCCCACATACATGCAAGAATTCATCAAAAGGAACATTTATCACATAAGTGTAATCATTCAAAGGAAAACATACAATCGTAAGCATTTAAGACACTTACCTCGCGTTCCCGCAGACTCGATTCGGCACTAATCTTCAATTCGGGTTCCGGTTGTTGTTTCCTACACACATTCAATCACATTTACGATAGTTTAACAAACAATGTACCATATTTCAACATTTCTTACCATTTTTCCCGAAATTCCCAAAATCCCCTGAAACCCTAATCTCTTAAATCTCACCATATGTTATGTTTTAGGGTTAAACACTTATAGAATCATGAAATTCAACCAAAACCCAACAAAACCCTACCAAATGTACCTAATTTCATTCACATTTCGGCCTTGAATCGAAAATTCTTACCTTTTCCCGTAGCTTTTAACCCTAGGGCGAGAAAGGATCGATTGGAGGTCACAATCGATGTTAATCCGCTGAAATATCGATGTTTGTTGGTAGGTTATGTGTTTGGGAAGGCTTAGGAATGAGTTTGGGAAGTTGGGAGAGTGTTTGAGGAGTTTGGGGTTGTTTTTGCCCCGTTTGT
>CANYCX015515901.1:0-16116 GCA_948193385.1 Breynia disticha f. nivosa | reverse complement strand
ATTTTTACTCGACCACAACCATTTAATTTTCAAACCATGATTTTTTATTTCTTAAACCAAATCGATTCAGCCACAAACTCCTATTTATTGTGTATTCAGCTTAATCAATGGATCACAATTAAAGAGAATTATCCAATGGTTCACCTTTCTTGCCTCATTGAGTCCCTTTACATGGAGTCCTTACCATAAAACTCCCCGTAATTTTTAGTCTAATGACTTTTTCGCTTGAGTTTTTATTAATGACATTAATTGTTGTGAATCATGTTTTTACATTAGATACAGTCACAGAGGAATTGTCCATTTTTAATTTATGAACCTTTACGATTTTTTTTGAAAAGACGCTATTGTGATTTAAGAAAAAATATATTTATGAACAAGTGTTGACTTTAACTTTTAAACGATGAGAAATAGAATAACACAATAACATATAAAACATATATGGATATGGTGCACTTATAAACATAATGCACATTCATTTCATCACAAACATAATGGATTCAAAATATAACCTTTGTAATCGTAAGCCTTTAATTAAAGATGACAATTGGACTCGATACTCATAGAGAATTCGATCCTCGTCCCTGTTTTGACCAAAAAATACTCTATTTGACCGAGTATGAGGATGGAGATAGGGATTCACCAATTGGAAAATTCGAGGATGGGTGGGGATGGTATTCTCCTGTTCCAGCGAGGAATCCACGTCCCATCCTCGTTAGATTCCTCGACAGAGATTACCCATTCTCATTGAAAAATACTCATATCTGTCCTCTTAATTAATATATTTATTACACATATTATATATATATTGTGATGCTTAAAATTATTTCCGTTATTTTTCGTTTATTTTCAAAAACATGGATAATTATATGTTTATATTTGAAAGAGTCAACAAATTATCAAATATAAAATCATATACAATGAAATTATAATACCAAACTTTAAACCAATTGACTTCTTTTAAAACACTTTTATAAAACTATCCATGTTTGCTAAATACGTGCTCGAATCCTCCTCGTGGAAGTCATCCTAACCCTGCACACAACACAATCAAACAAACGTGTGAGTAATTTAATTACTTAGTAAGTTCTTTTAACACACTTACCAATGTAGCTAATGCATAAGTACTTTCGTTCATTGTTAGTGTTTTATGTACATTATGCTATAGGGTAAGCATCCCTATTTAATCTCGATCAGATGTCTGTTTATTATAATCAATCATTTTTCAGCAGAAAAATCTGTAGAGGGCACGGGTCGTGCTGGAAACACGCCTTCTTGCTCATCCTCTCAGGAACAGATTCTTGGGCACAAGTCATGCCAGAAAATTTTGGCATTGTAGGTTCAGCACGACACACGTGCTACTCAGCATGACGGGCATGTTGACCCTCTGGATTGTCGAAATGTTCTATCTTTTCAAACACAACTCTAGTATTTCCTATAATACACATTTCAAACACTTTACAATCTGTTTCCACTCACAAAGCGACATCAACAACAGTTATAAGTTCCTCATATTTAAGTTCCATTTATCATTGTATCACAACCAAGCAAGTTAAATGTAACACCCTAAATTTTCCATAATTTCATTTGAAAATAAAATATGAATAAAAATAAGCGAATAAATTTTTCGCGAATCGTTTAGGTATTAAGTCGCTGGGAAGAGTTGAGAGTTGAGTGAAAGAATTTGAAATTAAGAGGCAATAAAAATCGGGATGAGTGAACCGAGCAGAAGAGAGGAGTACGAAGGGATTAGAAACCAAACCACGAAGGGCAAAACCGTCCAAATCAATTATTAGTAAACCTTAAAAGCCTTAGGTTTTGATCTTCTTCCTTCTTTCACCATACACATATGTTTCCCTTCCTCCATATTTTTCCTCCATAGTTCAAAATCCTCATCACTATCCTACCTCACAAAACCCTAGTGCTTGGGAGGTCTAAAATCAGTCGGTGAGTGAATTTCGGTAAGCTTTTTTCGCTTTGTTTTTGTTAATCCCGTCATTCTTCATAACCCTAACTTTTCGATCACATTTCTCTTTCGTTTGAGCTTCGAATTGAGTAAATGATAGCTCGTTGGAAAGCTTAATATGTGTACTACCTAGTGGTAACAAGTTTTTGTGTTAATTTGTGATTTAGGTGGCCGAAATTGGAGATAGAAAGTAACCCATACAAAGTTAAGAATTTGGGGTTTTCCGTGCCCAATGTTTTTCCGTGTTTCGTTGCTTGGGTAAGCTTCCTTAGCATCCATTGATAGTGTTTTAAGTGTCAATTTCATTGGGTAATGTTTGGTGAGAGAGATGGAAGTAAGGATAGAAATATGAATAAGATGTTCGAAAAAAGGAAATGTAGGAATTAGGATGGTTAAGGAGATTTGTTGGTTTGTGACATGAAAGAATAGCTAAACGAACTTGTTTAGTACATTAATGGTAGTTGGTGTTAAGTAAAAGCAGAGAGGAATTGAGAGAAGAAAGTAATAGCATTAATGGAAATATGCATATCATAGACATTTATTCATTAAGTTATGAATGTAAGATTAATGGGTGAACTTGTAATGTCAAAAATAGGGAATTCGAGTTACGGCGGGGTCGGTAAGAACCCGAGCTGCTAAGCGCTGTTACGAGGTAAGTAACACGAGCGCAACGTCCCTAATCCGTATGTTTTCTTTTGAATGCATGTTGCTTGTAGTATGAGCATGTGGAATTAATCTGATAGATTAAGCGTTTATGTTCTGATTGGAATGGTTTTGATGTGATGTAATTATGAGTAAGTTTATGTTGATTGGTTATGTCGGTTATGCTGATATTGTGTTAATGCTTGTTTGGTTACTAATGAGTGTGAAATATGTTGCTTCATACGAATATGTGGATTGCTTGAAAGATGCAAATTGGGTGATCTGATAAGTTTGATTTCAAATAAATGTTCAGTTGATGTGGTGGAAATTAATGTGCCTTTTTAGCCTACGGAAAAGAAAATGATATAATGAAATGCATTTATAAGTTGTGATTACAAGTTTATGTTTTCATGATATGATGAACTACGAGTGGGTCCTAAACTTGGACTGTGATCGATAACATGTGTGTGCTTGTATGCACTTGTGTGAACTTGAGTGATCTTGTATGGTTATGAGGTTAAAATGTATATACTGGATATTGGCATATGAATGTGGTTTGTGAATATGGGATGGTGATTGGTTTGCTTGATTAAGATGAATTGTGTGTGAATATTCATATACCCTTATGAGGGGTTCTTACGAATGATTGTTATGCCGATGTTGGACATGCTTGAAATGAAGCATGATTATATTGTTACTTAATGCTGGTCTATGCTTGGCATTAGATCTTATCTTGGTATGATATGACATGAATTGGTATATAGATTGGTTGAGATTGATTGACAGCTAGACTCAACATGTGATTGTGAAGCATGGTATGCTCGATTTGTGAATGCATGAAGAATGCATGATTTGGTTACATGAAAGGTGTATATAACATTCATACATTTGGGGCTCTTAGTGAGCAAATTTAAAGAAAATGATAATGGCTCTTAGTGAGCATAATGATGGAGTGGTTATAACTTAAAGGGTATGTCACACTTCGTGGATTTAATTCCAAGATACGACCTCTGAGGATATATCAACAACCTACTTGGGGTGAGATGGAGAATTCTCAAGCACACAGGAGACGGGTTGGGGGTCTTACAGACTTTTACATAAATATTACGGGTAGTATATGACAAAATGTTACACCGGGCACAATGGAAAAAAGCGTTACACAGACGTGTGTACGAGAGTGTCAGACCAAAACAGGGCGTAAATATGGATCCAATTATATAACCACGCTCCCAGCCGAAAGGCCCGTTTGTAAACTTCAATCTTATGGCCAAAACATGGTGTAAATTGTAAATCAAATGGGATCCCGGGTAATCATGTTTAGGAATGCATTAGACAACATGCATTCGCAATTATCATATCATCATATTGCATATGATATGTCTTTATGGAATTATGATGGAGCTATGCCTATGTGATCATGGAAATTATGCGGTTATTGAGTGTGTTTATTTCAAGTTGTTGTATGGACTACAACTAATGTATGATCGAATTACTTTGCTATAAATGCTATGAATGTTGTGAGTTTAGCATGGGATGGACAGGGTTATGTTTGGGAGTGTATGATGTGTGTATGATTGTATATATGTAACATGTTAAATAAGAATGGACATAGACAGAGTCATGTTTGGAATATTCCTGAGAATTGCATGATAATGTTGTCTTTTGGTATGTTAACATTTAGGGATTTGAAAATGTTTGATGACTTGCTTATATTGTTTTATTGCGAATTGAATAAGAAATACTAAGTGTTGCAATTGGTTACACGAATTCAAGTGTGTCATTGACAAATGATGGTGTAGTTAAAATTTGAATGTGCCTATGATGTTAATATTTGACAGGAATTGAGTATTTAGGAGTAATGTTGTTAATGAAAATTTGAGAAAAAGGGATTGAACTTACTTATGGAAATGTTACGAATATGTGGGGTGACTGTGTTAAAATGCATGCGGAATTTTAGAGTTTTTTTTTTAAATGTGTATATAGGTGATGCCTGTTAGGATGTTGTTAAATTTAAGAAAAATTGTTGTGAACATAAGAGTGTAAAAGGACTAAGGTTGTTTGAATTGAGTGCGGTGATTATGTGGTGTTGTAGTTGTGCTTGATTCTCTGCAGGGCACCAGAGATCGACGCGAGGTAGTAGTTAAGTACGCATGGTCGTGATGACAACGCATACTCGACTACCACAACACGTTTGTTTGTACTGGAAGTACGCGTGGTGGCTACGACAACGCGTAGTCCTTGACCACCACGCGTAGTCATCTTTCCACCACGTTTGGATCTCTGGCTGCACGAGTTGAAATATGGTTTATATGTGTGCATGGTAAAGTTGTTCATGCATGTTAATTGCTATCATATTTCCTACGCGAATCTGTTCATATGAATTCTTGGTGATCATGTTTCATGTTTGAGTGTGTTCATGAATATTTATACTTATAATAAATGTAACATGGCTGAAGTGCATGTGTGAAGCATTTATCTTGAGTGATGAAATGTACAGATATATCCATATATGTATGAATGCCAAAGGTTTAGGGAAGTTGTCTACGTCGGTAAGTGTTGCTTATTGAGTTTCACAACTCACTGGTGTTTTATACCTGCCGTGTGGGCAGGGACATGAGAGATACAACTGAGGTGGGATAGTGATCCTGCTACCTAAAGAACCGAAGAGCTAAGGTGGGTCGTGCACTAAGGATTTAACTGAAACAAATATCATGCCTATGTATTGAATATTGTAATGCATATATACTTATGTTTAAGGGGTTGTATTCAACCTTGGGTTTTGATTTGATTTCTTTCCTTGTCAAACTTTTATAATTGAGTTGTAAAATCGAATGTGCATAAACGATTTCTTTTATATTCTTTTATTTTAAATTGTTATTTCAAAACCTTTTATTTCCGAGTTCGAGTACCACTTGAGCAATAAATATAAATAGAGTGGTAGACGAATTTGGGGTCACATTAAATGTATTATCTACCTTGGCTTTCAACCTCAATGACCATTTCCATAGATATCAACCTTTTCAAACAAGCACTTCTCTAATCACATTGACATAAACTCATTCATGACAACAATTAAGGTAAGCCATATACCATTTATTCATAATTTAATACATATTCTTGTTACTATTCAATAACATGTATAACAATAACATGATCATTTCAGCATCTCACTTTCCATTGCATAAACCAAAACATATGAATACATTTATGATGCATTTATTATATGATAATGCAATGCCAATGCAATCACATACGATATACCCCAGGGTATTGTTTTTTCTTTTCTTTTTCTTTCTTTTTTTTCCCTTTCTTTTCTTTTCATTTTTTCCTTTGTCCCAGACTGACATTGAACCTAGTTCGGCATCAAGTCCAACTCAGAATATCATCCTTAGGCCCAGCCTAGGATAGCATACAGCTAGTAAGAAGAGCACACAGCTCATAAGGATAGCACACAACTTATCCGAATAGCACACATCTATTGAGGATCGCCCACAGCTCGGATCGCACACAGCTCGTATCACACAATGCTTATGCAACACATGAATGCATTCAGATGCATTCATTATGGCCTCAAATCTCATATCTCATGATATGCATCATTTTATCAAATGGAATGATAACACATTCTCATTATGCAAACAGTCACATGTTTTTCCACAATCTCAAACAAGAATAGCATAATTTAATTTTCATTATCAAAAACATAATTATACATACTAATCTCCATTCTCAATATCAAATGCAAACTCATGCATTTCCAACACTCATAAGAATTTAACGTTCTCATGTCATCTTACGTTATATCAAATGTAACACATATTCATAACAATACTTATCATCATTTAACATCAAACATTCTCATACTTTTCATAACTTATAGTTCATAAGAACATAACACACTTCATCCTCAAGGCATAAGCCACTATAGTTCTTTATTTGAAAGCATAAACATGCCATCATTCTCTTTTCACATCATACACTTAAATTTAACATAAATTAAGCAAGTATTCACAAATACTATAGGAACACATCATGTTCATCATCAAGGCTTAATCCATAAATACCATGAGATATCATATCCATGAGTATGGTGTAATCCACCATAACATACTTGCATTGTTATCTCACTAATCCACTTCGTTAAGCTAATGCTTAATCTTATATTCGAATCATGCTCGCATAAGATCCTTCCAAATAAATCATACAAGATTTCCAATCAAACTACATCAACAACAAGCTCACAATAGAATACAAACATCAAGAACACATATGACATAATATATTAACCAAGTCTTTTAATGACTCATATGCTACTATCATTTTCAAACAATTGTAATAATCATCTTGTATGCTTAACCATACAAATACAAAACCTACAATGGTAAGTGTAAGGCACTTACCTCGAAATTTTGTAAAATCGGCTAGAAGCCAAACTCTGATCTAAGTTTCACGATTCACCTCTTATAACACATTTATTATTCAAACATATCAATATTTCTTTCGACATCTTAATTAGGTTAATTTAAAACTCAATTCAAGCAAAACCCCTAGTTCTCTCTTTCACATAAACCTAAATCCTTCAATCTCTTCATTTTTTCGATTAATTCGTAATAACCATCCACATGATTTCTAACAACATCAATTCAACTAGATATCAATACTTCCACATATAATTCATAGATTTTCCATCTCAAACACTTAAAATCGTAATCCTCTTATACCCACAAGGATTTACCTTATATACGACTGTTTTCCGTAAAAATCCATCAACTTTAGTTAAGAATCGACCTTCAATCATCCTCTAGGGTTTCTATGCTTGTTCTATCGCATTTCTGCGAGTTTACCGTAACGAATGTTTACACACAACATATGTTTTAATTTCCAAATGACACAAAAAGTTCGTGCCTCAGGTCGTGTCATGCATTCATACTCTCTCGTGCCAACCATTTCCAAACATGTTCATGTCTATGTTTTTGTAATTCAGTCATTTTATTTTCGATTTACTTCCGATTTAATCCGATTTTTCATATTATTAAATTCTACTATTTTCAGTGCGTTACATATATTGTTGTTATTATATCTATAATATATATATTTATTTTTTATTAAACATTATAAATATTGTGTTTTAAATTATATATATATTTTTAGTTTACATATAGTTATTTTTAAAAAAAATATAATTTTTGGTTTAAAAAAGGCATGAGAATTCCCAATAGAAATATCCCATATTCGTTGGGGACAAAAATAGTATTCCCTCTATTCTTAATATTTGTCAATTTAGATTTTTCACATAAATTAAGAAGATTAATAAATAGGTGATAAAATGATTTATTTGTTCTTTTAAATAAAGTAAGTGCTAAAATAGAAAAAGAAAACAAAATATTTAGAGTAATTAAGGGGCATTTTAAATAAAATAATTATAAAAATATTAAATTGACAATTTTTAAAAAAAAATTTAATACTAAATTAACAAATGTTAAATAAGAACGAGTATTCAAAATTCGAACACAGGATTGGAAGAGATTCTGATGTGTCCGTATCTGTTGTCATCTCTAACTTTAATAAGGTGCGCGTAAACCACGTGTGGTGCACTCTCTCGCACTGGAAGTATGCATGGATTAATTTACAACCATAATCCTAATAAAATAATTTATTTATAATATTATTTTTTTATGAGACGTGAAGAATGATTAGAGCACACAACAGAGCAGGATAAGCATTTGTGGCTGTCACTCTATCAAATCCAATTCCAAACACAATCATTCACTGTCCCAAATCATCATTTGTTTTATATCTCGACTCTGTCAGAAATAACATTATTAGTTCAATTTTCAAAATATATATTTTAAATTATTAATTTGACCATAATTTAATCAATTTTTTTTAGTTCAATCACCAGTCAATCCAATTATCTTCAATTATTACTCTCTGAAAACAGTAATCTCTCAGTAAGATTTGACCTTTATGGACTTAAACTAAAATTCGAACAAGTCTCATACTTTTTTTATTATTATTATGAAACTTATTTTGAACATTCACAATTTAAACGGAAACAAAACAAATAAATAGAATTCATATATCAACTTACTTTAGTAATTCCAAAACTGTATAAGCAAGGAGGATGTTCACCTATGAGAGCTACTACCACACTCCGAGGGAGAGGATCTCAATAATAACATACAAACGGCAACAACTTATTCCTCGTCACTGTCATAAACAACTGCCATTCTCCGGTGTGTTGAAACCTTTCTTGGAGGTGATTCCTCGTCGGACTCAATCCCGGATCGCTTGCGCACGCCTCCCAAGTCCCTACCCTTTTGCTTTGGCTCCTGCCCCCCAAAATTCATAAAACATAAGGGTTCATAGTTCAGCGTTTATCGTTATAAGCACTTTCACTAACATGCATTGAATATGAAACATAAATTCATACGAAGGACAATAACCACTGCTTACCTCAACCTCCTCTTCCTCCTCCTCGTACCGCTCTTCTTCTGCTTCTTCGTCTTCCTCTTCCTCGTACTCATCCTCTGGCTCCTCAACTCTCTTACGGGCGGGAGACCTCTCAACTTCTTCCTCATCGGTTCCATATTCAGATTCCTCTCTCTCACTGTCGGAGAAACGCACGGGGCGTTTTGATTGTTTAACAGGAGGCACAGATGGCCTGCGCAGAATGTCCTTGTGTCCCTGTTTTCATTTTCAAATAGCTAAATAAGTCAACGTCATTATGAAATAAAGTATTTACACATTAAATTTATTTTAACAATACCTTCTTAGCATTCATAATGCGTCTCTCTGCTCGAGCTTCAACTTCCAAATCTTCCTCAAAGCGGCGTCGAGAGCGATGAGTGTCATAATAATCTTGTTCCTCATCCTTATAGAAAAAACAGGACATAAGAACCAGAGAAAAAGCAAATATCCAACTAAATTTATATACTTAAGTAATGAAACTATTCCAATGATGCTAAAACCATTTCCAGTGTATAAAACATGCTAAAGACCAGGACAACTTCATCAACGAAGTTATGGAATACTGATGACTAACGCTTCAAAAGACGCAGAGTAGGGATCAAATATATACAAGTTAACAAGATTGTAACACAGACCTCATCAAGTGCATAAAGTTAACAAGGTTGTAACACAGACCTCATCAAGTGCATCTTCCAGGAAACCAGGTGAAAGTTGGCGCCGACGATCAATGGATGGTGTATATTTCCTATTGACCTTTTCACGCTTTTTACTAAGAAGTAAGTTTGCTCTTATGTTCTGACTCTCAGCCTACAAAAATGAAAACAAAAGAAACTAAAAATCCATACAATCATGATATAAATTAGACGCTATTACAAGCCTCACTGAACTTGTTACCTTTTCCTTTTCCTCCTTTTCTCTCTCAGGATCAATGTCGGTCACACAGTTCTTCACCTTGTAGACCTTTCTATGTTGCGAGTCAACAAGAGCAGTCAACAATCTATGAGAATTTGATGACAATGACGATGGCATAAACCGCATCTTTCTCAATATTCTTCCTTGCGATTGAAGAAGAGACTGCACGAAATTTAGCATCCAAAATAAAAAAGCAAGACAGCACAAATGCTCACTAGACGAAAAAAGGACCAATAGGACCAAGCAGGAAGATCATATTCATATTGACAGAACTAAGAAATTCAGAATGCTGCACAAGAAAATTAAATAACGATCTCAACTATACTTCACTCATTAAGCCTGCACGGCTGGATCATGCGAACTAGAAACATAAAATTAAACTAAGACAACCTGCAGACAGTTCCGCAGAATGTAGTGTATTGAACACATCGAGCAGATAATGTATGGAAACTTAACAGATCTTGTTTCTGGAACTAAACATCTTAAACCTATTGACTAGTGTACATGCAAATTGAACTAAAAAACCCAGCACCTAAGCTGCCAACATTCCTATCGACTCAAAATATACCAATACTTGAATCTCACAAGCACTGAAAAGATATAAGTTGTTACCTTGTTGTGTCTTAAAAAAAGATGTGTCTGGTCATGTGTTGCATCTTGCACAGATATGTCAAGAACTTCATTCCCAATCAATAACTGTAAACTCCCATCTGACCATCTGACAAAGCGTGCATTGCTCTCAACCTGTATCCAAAACCAAATCAGCATTAAAAATTAAGTATTTGTTCCAAGACATAGAAAAGCAAAATCAAAGCATTTACTAGCTTTCTATTACAAAGGAAATGCAGCAAACTGGACTCTTACAAAATAAGGAAGAATTGTAATATTAAATAAATGATAGCTTTACAAAGATTTTGACAGAAGGTAGTTTTATATTAAAAATCTAAGCAAAGAGAACTATCAGAATAGCTCTCGCATATTCTCAATAAAAATTTCAACTAAAAATCTGTCCTCCTCGGTAGCACTACATTACAAATAAACAAAAAATACATTGAGCCTTTTTAAGTATAAATAAGTGACAAATTGAAAACTGAATTAACTGTTTTCGTTTGAACTGAATATACTCACAGAAGTTGTGCCATCGGGCTTTTTTACAGTCCTCCACCGCACAATATTGTTTTCCAAACGAATACGTTTTCTTGCTCCAGTATCATCAGTCACAAATGTTTCCTCCTCCACGTAAGTTTTGGGATCAAATGGTTTTGGATCAATGCCCATAATGTTGGAAACTTTAATTAAATTCATCTGCAAGAAGGATTAGATTTTACATCCAATCAAAACAAAAAACTCCATACATTTCAATCAACTAGAATTGTGCTTCAGCGGCAATATATGGACAACAATAGGCACCAATCAAATAAATAAAAAAGGCAGGAACTTATTACAGAGCAACAATTAATTTAATTGTATCAGCAAAATAAAAAAAATCAGATGAAAGAAGATTAAACGGTTTCTTGGGGGAACTAATGCTCCTTTCCCAAGAATATCAACAAAAGTTTACTTTTGGCAACACAACTAAAATGATGGGGAAAACTTTTGAATCAGCTGGATTAAAAAATTATTACAGAATCAAAGATCAAAGCCAGAGGAACATACCCTTGTCGGATCAGCAGGGGGAGCACGAAATGGCATCTCCAGCTCCAGTGGAGGACCTAAAGGCTTCTCTTTGGGTTTGGCTTCAATGTTATCTTCTTCTGACTGATACTGCCCATCTTCATCAGCAAGAATATCTTCCGGTCTTAGATTTTCTTCATATGTCTCTTCCTCATCCATCGGAGACCTCTAAAGTATCAAAGCATTAGAATTATCCTTGAACGATTGCTCACAATTATCAGTTCATACCAAAAGAAACAAAAAGAGTTACTAAATCCCTATCAACATTTTGTACTCACATTTCCATCTTCCCCAACAGCAGTACGGACAGCATAGCCCTCTTCTTCTTCTTCATCAGAGTCACCAAACACATCACGTATTTCAGGAGCTGAATTTGATACGTTATTCTTGTCTTCCTCAGGTGACTTACTGCAATGAGGCCAAATTTATTACTACAGTTATCCCAGCTCCAAATTACACATAAAAACATTCTTTAAATTACTATAAACTATTAATACAGCATTGGAGATTGAAAGGTAATAAATGGACAAATGGACCTTGGACTCCTGCCCTGTTCAACCTCATCATCTTCATGGTCACTGTAATGCTGCTCCTCTGATCTCTCAGACCCACTGTCAACAGCAACGCGTCTCCGACTTGTTGCCACTCTATGACCAAACTCTTCTTTCTCATCACTGTCTGAATCTTTTGCTTCACTTTCTTCCCTCTGATCAACAACATCTACTTCTTGCGAACTTGCTTCTCGCTCACCCTCACTCTCACCTGGATCAGGTTCTACCTGATGCATTTCACCATCACTCTCAATATCCACATCCTCTTGACCCTCTATTTCACCTACTCCCTCACCTTCACCCTCATTCCTCAACTCTCCCTCAGCTTCATCCTTTCGACACAAACACCAGCAACATTACAGCAGTAAGAAATCAAACACAAAAATTGAGCTGAAAAAACCTCTATTCACAACATGCTAAATCGAAAATTTCCCAAACCAATTACACCAACGATACCATGTCCAAATCAACAAAACCTAGAGTCTACATTATTTGTCAATTCAACTAAAAAGAACCCATCTTTCAACAAAAGCAAAAGAGATGTAATCTTCGCAAAAAAAAATTGCAAAAAAAACCACAATTAAGCAACCAAAATTAGAAAAAAATTGGAATTGAATTTACAGAAGCATAATTGGGTTGAGGATTGGACTCGTGTTCTGAATCGATCTCTTCTTCTTCCTCGGACTGGTCGCCGAACAAATTCTGCATCATCTGATGCCGTTTTTCCTCACCACCCATCTTTCACAAAGATGCCTTCTTTCTGTTATTGATTCGTTTCTAATGCTCTTATTCTTGATTTTTCGAGACTATAGTGTGGGTTTTCCCGTGCATCTGCTATTCTAACGCCGGTAAAACATTATGTTTTATAGTAGAAAATAAACCTAGACAGTCATCAAAGAATGATGCTGAAGTGGGCTCCACTAATATGCCTTTTTTACTTCCACCGTTTCACGAGGGTCGACAACTCGCTGTATATTTAATGTCAAAATTAAAAAATATACTTCATTCCTATTTTTATAGATATTCTTTCTATCTTAGTTGTCTCAATATATAGGCAACTTTCTATTTTCATATATATCATTTATTGTTTGAAAGTCATTTTTACCCTTATTAAATTAATGATATTCTTATGTTTCCAATACAAAATTATTAATACAATTATTTACTATCCAATTAAAACACTTCATTGAATAAGGACAATACAGTAAAAATACATGTTAACTACCACTTATAACTAACATAACTATATGTTTCTTAATTCCCGCAACTTTTCCAAAATCGCCTATCAATATGGCACGGAGGGAGTAAATATTATAAAAATTCGATTCGTATATTTCATAATATTTACCTTTCCATCCCATAATAACTATCGTTTCAGATATCTTGTTTAAAGTTTTTGAATATAGATTAAGAACACATTTAACATATTTTAAATTAGTGTTTAATTGACAAAAAAATAGTTTTTAATTGACTATTACACCTTTTGAATTTAGTACAAAAAAATTATTAAATTAAATTTGTATTGAAAATGTAAAATTAATGAAAATATTAGAAAAAAATATATTAAATTATATAATAGAAGTGTAAAACGACATGTGAAAGCAATCGGTGTAAATAAAAGGGTAAGAACACGACTTACACGTTCTTGACGCAGCAGAAAATCGTCTACACCGAAAGTCACTCCAATGGATCGTTCTGGTTGTCTTTTCCAAGAGTATACGAGCGTATACTAAGTACAGGTTTTGTCCGCAATCTCTCCCGGATTGATTTAGTGTTTTTAATTCACAAATTGTTCTAACAAGAACAATTTTCTATTCTCTCCGGAATAGTTCTCGTAAGAGAGAGAGAGAGATAGGGGGTTAGTGGAATTATGGAAGCATTAATCTTTTTGTTGGTGATTTATTGCTCTTTTATATAGACATGCAAAATGTCTATTTTACCCTCCCATAACACATTATGGGTGGTTTTCAACAATCTCTCACTTGCACATGATGAGATATTATCTCAATATGTGTAACGCTCTCACTTTTACACTAAATATACATTGGCGAAACCGTGCAACCAGTCAACAATTTGAGGTTTTCTCTTTGAAGCATCTCACTCTTGCTTCACCTCCGGCTTAACGTGACTTCTCCTTAGTTCGATTCCATAATCACTGGTTTTTGTCTCGCTTTGATCTCACGAAAACAATCATATACACTATTGTTTTTTCCTATGAAAAAGTAATGAACTCACGCGTAATATGAATTAATGAGTGATATGTAACAAAAAGAACTTCCTCCTTTTAAATAACTTTCCACCACATGTTTAATGTTTAATTGTCAAGCCCCTATCCACTCGTTCATTGCTAACGCAGCCTTGTTTGGGGTTCTTATCAAATTAAACAATTAAACGCATGCTTCCTGTTATTTAAAAGAGTACTAAGGGTGAATTAGAGTTGTTAACTCTATGTGGGTCTCACATTAGAAAAGTTGAGATCAATTTATTCTCTTTTCATCCCTTGGTCGGCTTATACACATTACACAAATATGTCATAGTGTTCAATCCACTTAGGACGTATGTTTAATTTAACAATATGCGAAAGCATCAGTTACCTAACGCGTCAATGCATTATTACTTTTGTCCTCTTTTAAGCCTTATACCGGACAGCTTTCAGTTAACACGGAATAATGGATGCTCTTACTTTATCCATCTTACATTCTTACATATGAAAACACAATTCATATCAAGAATTCTATCTATTTGAATAGATAAATTACGCCAACATACTGAACTATACTTAATAGTTCTTATATAATGCTATATGTCCATAGACATATGTCACGCTAACATTCAAGAAACAAATTTCTTTCGACGCGAGATTTTAACCAACAAACAAACGGATTTATTTATAAAATCTCTTGTCATCTTATAAATGAACTCTAAGTTCATAATTCCTTGTGCCATTAAGTCCTCACAACTTAAAATCGATACTTGATTTCGATTAGCTTCCTTAAGCTGTCGATTATGACCATCTTCTTAGATTGTCATACATTCTCGAGATAGTTGGATTTAAGATAGTACATAAACCAATCTTTTCAAACTCTTCTTCTTATGATAGTTCCAACTATCCTTACATGGAAATTATTTCTTACTTCTCACCTCTTTGGTTTAAGTAAGAATAAAGCAATCTTCATTTGTAACGCCCCGGAAAATTTTTCTCGATAATAAATAACGTTAATTATTGAAATAATAATAATAATATATGCTTGAAATAAGGTTGATAAAAGGTTGATATGAAAAAGGAATTGAAAAATAAAATGAATAAATGAATAAAATTTATTTTCCCAGAAATTAAAAAATACGCGGAGTCGGCACAAAAGAACGCGGTGTCGTAGCGACTACGCGTAGTCGGCGACCACCCCGCGTACTTTGTAAAATGCCAGAAAAAAAAATAAAGGGGGACATAATTATACCCATTTATGTATAATTAAACCTAAAGTAGATCTAGATCTATTTTTATAATCACATTCCAGCAGAAAAATGAAAGAGAAATACATTTGGATCTGAGGGTTAGCTACTGGAGAAATCTGGAAATTTTGTGGGAGAAAATTTGGTGGAAAAAGTGTTGGAAATTGGACATTCAAAGGAGGTAAGGTTTATTTATGGTTGATTTATGGTTTATATTGGTGTTTTGATGAAGTTTGAGGATCAAATAAATTCTGAAATGTTGAGGAAATGTTGCTGGAAAATATGATCTATATATTGAATGAATATTTTGGATAATTAAGTGGTGGAAATGTCATAAGTAAAAGGTTTACTTATGGTTTATTTATAGTTGATTTGGATATGATTTTGAGGGAATAATTCTGATTTTATGATTGAATATTTATGCTTTGCATAAATATATTTCAGGATAATATT
>CANYCX015511660.1:0-11132 GCA_948193385.1 Breynia disticha f. nivosa | reverse complement strand
GACACTCGATTTTATAATATAAATATATATATATATATATATATATATATATATATATATATATATATATATATATATATATATATAAATTATCACATGTTAAGTAATATTTTTACATTTAGTATATTTAGTTTATTCAATTTATATTATATTTATATTTTAAAATTATATTACATAAAAACATAAAAAATAAACATCTAATATAAAAGAAATAATATAGAAATAATATTAAATTTATTTTATATTTATATGGCTAAAAATATAAAAATAATCTATACAAAAAATATTGAAAACAAATAATCATTGAACTTACTTTAATTTTTTTTTTTAAATATATAATAATTTTAAAATTTAACATTTAAAAGTAATATATAATTCGTATATATTTAGTATATAGAAAACAAAAAAGGAGAAAAATAAAAGGGGAAAAAGACATGGAAAACAAAAAATAGAAAAATGAAAGTAAAAAATGAAGATGAGAAAAATAAAAGGTAGAAAAATGATATGAGAGAAATAAAAATGAATGAAAGAATGAGTTTAATGAGCAAAAGATGGACCAAGTTGGTGAGACTGGACACCACTCTACAAAGAGTCAAAAAAAGAATCTTGTTGCAATAAAAAGATGTGCATATAAAAACAGAAAAATGAAGCAAAATTGAAAAAAGTGCAATTTTTTTTTTCAAAATACCGTAAGTGGTATAATCATCTCTCAATTTTATGTTCAATTGCCAAGCCCATTATGAAAATTGCGTATATAGGCTAACTAGAACTAAACCCTGTGACAGGCTTAGACCGAAGCCCAATGGCTCATCGAATGAACCGACTTCTAAAAATCCTATCCCTGGTTAAATGTTTTGTGCCTTCAAACATTTTAGCAAATATCTGGTTTCACAAGTTTTAATTTAGGTATTTACAACACTTGCATACAACATATAGTAACATGAATCATCATAAAATAAAATATGAATAATACACGAAACAACATAAAGGCATGTCACAATATACAAAAACATCAAACAAGATGCAACTTGTTTCAAATACATGTCATAAGATCAAAAATATTTGCAATAAAGCCACAAACCAAGCATAAATCTTAAATCAACTATATTTTTCAATTAACACACTTAAATAAGTTTCATAGAAACACACTTAAATAAGTTTCTTAGATATTGATTTAGTTGCTAAAAATTTTAAATTTACTCAATTTTAACCGTTTTAATTCAAACAAAACTCAATTTTGTTGATTAAATATGTTAAGATCAATCCGCTAGGTTTTTATCAACCAACAAGAAATTAACAATTAAACCTAAAATTTATTTTATAAAAATTTTCATATCTTATTTTAATTCAATTAGATCTCATATAAACAACCTTAACATGTTTTACATCTGATCAAACAAATCTAGAACATAAAACATTAAACATGCAAACTAGTCGATTTTTCGGTCAATTTTGATTCAACCAACAAAAAAATTTAATTACAGCCCTTAGATCATTTCATAACATCCTTAGATCATATATGAAACATGATTTGTAATCAAATTAACCATGAAAATTCGTTTACATAATTGATTAATACAAACTAGCATATATAATGACATGAACATGCACAATTTGGTCACATAAGATCAAACAATGGTTCAACCATGCATAGTGTTTTAACCCAAACATTAAATCATTCTAAAAAATCCCTAAGAAAGTTTTTATAAATTTGATTTAACATCTATTAGATCATCATATATTGATCACATGATCAAACAACCCATACAATACAAATTCGAGAATTTCAGCATTCTAGTTTTTTTATTTTAAGCACATCGATGTATAAATACACAATATAATTATGTAAGACCGTTCTGATATCAATGTTAGGTTCTTATATGGCTTATGTTCATTAGCACAGTGGAAAAAGTTTCAATTTTTATTCATGAAGAGCCATATAAAATAATCCAAAATCATAAACATGCATTATATCGGAAATCAGTTGACTACTTTTAGGTTTTATACCTTAAAGCTTCCATCTTTATGCTTCTGGTTGATGAAATAAAAGACCTAATTAAAAGAGAAAACTCTTATTTAAATCTTATTGATAAGGATAGAGTCATACCACCAACTAACTTTACAATTTAAATATGAATTTGTATATTCATAGTTATCTTTTTCAGTTTGTATCTATCGACTATGTTGTTGTATCCTACTGTAATTGATGCTCTATAAATACAGCAGTTCCTCTTCAATGAAAACAATCGTTTACACAAACCTTTTATGGTATTAGAGCAGTAAATCTCCTAACCGAGTACACTCTTTTCTTGCAAACCATGGCCAACGAAATCGTCCCTGCAAACTCCTCCACTGCTCCTACCATTCCTAACATCATCATTCCTGTCAAACTCACAACAACCAATTACCTGCTCTGGAAAACACAGCTCTAACCCCTCCTTTGTGCCTACGATCTATTTGGACATGTTGACAGATCCATCTCCAGTCCACCAGCTTTGGTAAATGGTGCTTCCAACCCTGAATTTTTCGTTTGGTTTAAGAAGGTCCATCTTGTTCTTAGTTGGATTATTTGCTCTGTCTCGGAGAATTTTCTACCCCAGATCGTTGGTGCCACTACTACACGGGATGCATGGACTCGCTTGGCAGCCACTTACGCCTCAGGTTCGAAGGCCCAAATCCGCACCTTGCGCCACCAGCTTGCCAACTTGAGTCGCGGGAATGACTCCATCACTACCTACATGCAGCGCTTCAAAGCTCTCGCCGATCAACTTGCGGCCTTAGGTAATCCATTTGCTTCTGATATAATCAATGACCACATCATTGATGGTCTTGGTTCTGACTATCGCCCCTTTGTTCGGGCCTTATTAAATCGCGTTGATACGGTTTCCTTTGATGATTTGTTCGGCTTGTTGTTGAGTGAGGAAATTCAGCTACAGCGTGATGAGGAAACTGCCGACCCTCTCAATGCTTCTGCCAACTTCACCCAGCGTGCTCCTCGCAATAATTCTGGTTCTCGTCATTCACGTGGACGTGGTCGGGGACGCTCCTCCTATTCTGGTCGTGGCTCTTCCTCCATCAATTACAACATTCAGTGTCGGATTTGCCAAGGCTTTGGTCATATTAACCGGCAATGCCCATCTGCTTCTGCTTCTCGACATTCTGGTTCACCTTCTACAAACATCGCTGTCTCTGGATCTTCTCCTGCTTCTCAGTCTTGGGTGGTGGATTCTGGGGGCTCTCATCATTTAACATCGGACCTGGATAATTTAGCAGTTCACTCAGAGTATTCCGGCCCAGAGGAAGTCAAAATTGGTGATGGTAATACCCTTCCAATTACTCACCTTGGTTCTGCTGTTATGTCTTCTGATAACACTCACACTTTTAATTTCCATAATGTGTTACATGTCCCTGTGTGTTTCAAAATCTCTTATCTGTTCATGCACTAACAGCTACTAAGCCTGTTTCAGTGGAATTTTTCTCTAACTGTTTTCATGTTAAGGATTTGCACACAGGGAAAATCCTTTGCCAGGGCAAGAATGAAGATGGTGTGTATCGTCTTTCTTTACAGCGTCGTTCCTCGGTGTCTTCTCGTCCGTCTGCTCATGTTGGCGTCTCCACCTGGCATCAGCGATTAGGTCATGTCAATAATGCAATTGTTCGTCGCGTTTTAACGGACAATAATCTAGAGTTCTCTCGTTCTCAGTCTACTTCTTTATGTCATGGGTGCAGTATTAGTAAAAGTCAGAAATTGCCATTTCTTGTCTCAAATTTTCAAGCCACTAGGCCTCTTCAATTAATCTGTAGTGACCTTTGGGGCCCTGCTCCTATTACTTCTGTTAATGAGTCTAAATATTATTTGCTATTTCATGACCACTTTACTAAATACTCCTGGATCTATTTCCTACGTACTAAAAACCAAGTCTTAAGTGAGTTCACCAAATTCCACCATTTTGTTGAGCGCTACTTTAACACCAAAATTTAGATGTTTTAGGCTGACTGGGGCGGTGAGTACCAAGCACTTCAACCTTACCTTCAACAACATGGCATTTCGCAAAGAGTCTCCTGTCCCCATACGCCGGAACAAAATGGCAATGCCGAGCGAAAACATCGCCACATTGTTGAGACTGCTCGAGTCATGCTTCACATTGCCAACGTCCCTCTCCAGTCTGGACGTATGCATTTGACTGTGCCAACTATATTATCAACCGACTTTCGTCGCCTGTCATTAATTTCCAATCTCCATTTCAACGTCTCTTTGGTGATACGCCCGACTACAATGAGTCAAAAATTTTTGGCTGTTTGTGTTACCCGTGGCTACGCCCATATTCCGCACATAAATTAGCTCCTCGTTTTGTTCCCTGCGTTTTTCTTGGTTACAACAAGACCGACAAAGGATATCGATGTCTCGACCCCTCCACTTCTCGCATTTATATTTCTCGCCATGTACGCTTTGATGAAACTTGATTTCCTTTTGCAGGTCCTTTGTTATCTTCATCGAGCTCGGCCCCTGACTCCACCCCCACGACTATTTTTCCTTCATTACCTGGTGATCTTGCCAACAGTTCTCCAATGATAGCTCCCAGACTTCAACAACAGCATGGTTCCACACAGCCCACTTACTCAACTCTGCAACATCTGTCGTCTCTGCCTTCTCGCTGTCGCCCAACTGCACCGCCAGTTTTGACTCCTTCCTCAGCCAAAACCCCACCTGCAGCAGCCAGCTCCAATCACCGATCAACTTCCACACCTGGTCTCAATTTAATAGTTGATCTCACTAATGCTAATTGCTCTTCTCCACAGGTCGTGACCAAGACCCATCCTATGGTTACATGACAACAAACTGGCAGCTTAAAACCGCGATTTTACCAGGCTGCTGTTGCGAATCCCTCTAGCATTCCAACTTGCTTCAGCCACGCCAACAAGCATCCTCAATGGAGGGCTGCCATGTGCCGTGAGTATGAAGCTTTGTTAAAAAACAAAACCTGGGTTCTTGTTCCAGCTACAGATGCCACCAATACTATCAGATGTAAGTGGGTTTTTCGTTTGGAGCAACATGCTGATGGGTCCGTTGGCACATACAAAGCGTGCTTAGTTGCTATAGGATACAATCAACGACCAGACCTTGATTTTCATGAAACCTTCAGCCCCGTCATCAAGCCTGCTACTATTCGGCTAATTCTTTCCATTGCTGTATCTAATGGTTGGCCTATTACTCAGCTTGATTTTTCTAACGCCTTCCTTAATGGCACACTTCATGAGCAGGTCTTTATGAAACAGCCCCCAGGCTTTGTTGATTCCTCCAAACCCAAACACGTCTGTTTGCTTTAAAAATCTCTCTATGGTTTACATCAGGCACCTCGGGAGTGGTTCAGTTGTTTACACCAAGCTCTCTCTGCTTATGGTTTTCGGTGCTCCAAGACAGATCAGTCCCTTTTCTATTATGCGCAAGATGGTATCTGCGCTTACTTTATGATCTATGTCAATGATATTATCTTCACAAGTTCTCATTGTTCCTTCATGGCTGCTAAAATTCAGTATCTTCGCTCCAAATTCGCTCTCAAAGACTTAGGCCAACTACACTACTTCCTTGGTGTTCAAGCAGTTTGGGACACGCATGGGGTCCAGCTGAATCAGTCTAAATATATTCAGTATCTACTGGTCCACGTAAAGATGACACATTGTAAACCCGTTGGCACTCCACTAGCTACTACTACGACTCCTTCCAAAACTGACTCAGAAACTACACCATGTGATGCTCATCTCTATCGTCGGATCATTGGTAGCCTACAATACTTGTGTCTCACTCGACCAGATGTTGCTTTTGCCGTTAATCATGTTGCGCAGTACATGCACAACCCATCACCAACCCACTGGAGTTTCGTCAAACGTATCCTGCGGTATCTCTCTAGCACAAAGGACTTCGGAATTTACATTCGTCGAAGCACTGACCAATCTTTATCAGTCTATTGTGATGACGACTTAGGAGGAAACAAGCTCGATCGCAAATCCACTACTGGTTTTGCTATCTATGCCGGACCAAGCCTCATCTCTTGGTCCTCTAAGAAGCAACGTACTATTTCTCGTTCTTCAACCGAGGCTGAATATCGGGCTCTAGCCACTTCGACTAGTGAAATGCTATGGCTGATTTCACTCTTATGAGAAATTGGGAGACCACTAACTAAACCACCAACTCTTAGATGTGATAATCTCGGAGCAACTTATCTATCTGGAAATCCAATCTTCACTACGAGATCTCGCCACTTAGAAATTGAATTTCACTTTGTCCAAGACCTAGTGTCCCGCCGTTGTCTATCTGTGAAATACATTTCCACCAAGGATCAAATCGCAGACTTGCTTACTAAAGCTTTGCCTAAACACAAGTTCCATGGTCATCGTTCCAAGCTCACGATTCGGGCTCCTCCCATGAGTTTACGGGAGAGTGATAAGGATAGAGTCCTACCAACTAACTCAATAGATTAAATATGAATTTGTATATTCACATTTATCTCTTTCAGTTGTATCTATCGGCTACGTTATTGTATCTTACTGTACTTGCTGCTCTATAAATACAGTAGCTCCTTCTTAATGAAACCATCGTTTACCATAAACCTTTTATAATCATCTTACTTTCTAGCAATATCGTCCGAGGTTGAGCTCCAAATTTTGTTTTCCTTTCAGATCTTTTATATGGATTTTGTTTTTGTACATTTTGTACATATATGTATACATGATTTTGGGTTTTGATTTTGTTTTCAAAACACAATTAATGCTTTCGTTATTGTATATATTTACGAAATTCTATTTTGGGCTGAGGTTTGATAAATAAAATGTATACATATTTTCTCTCTCCTTTACCTATTTTATTATATTATATTGGAAAATTGGATTAAATGAATTTAAAAATTGAGTCCTACAGGAGGTGGAATAGGTTTATACTGGGATGGAGTAGGCTCTAGAGTAGGAACAACTGTATTTTGCCTGCTCTCTTGACGTTTGAGTGGTTGCAGAGTTAGGGCTTCAGGATATTCGCTATGATATGATTGATCATGCGGTGGATGAGGGGTCATCC
The DNA here is from genome assembly GCA_948193385.1 of Breynia disticha f. nivosa. Taxonomy (NCBI): domain Eukaryota; kingdom Viridiplantae; phylum Streptophyta; class Magnoliopsida; order Malpighiales; family Phyllanthaceae; genus Breynia; species Breynia disticha. The sequence goes on along the minus strand of CANYCX015511660.1, from coordinate 4,063 downwards.
GTCTTCCTTTCTCGGTTGATTGATGGCTACTTAATGCGATGCGATGTGCATTACAAATGTTGGAAGCTCTGGCCATGTGCTCCATCCCTTTGTAGTAAAGTTAAAAAAATTAGTTAATGAATTCTTGTGAAAATGAGAACATGTAATAGTGTAGATAATTCTTACTGATGCCCCTATTGAGGCCCCCTGTATGCCAATCCAGCTTTTCATGACTCTAAGATACCATTCCATGTACTCGCTATGGTAAGGCATCGTAAGAGATCCTCTTGTCCCGCGTTGAATCCATTGTTCACGTTGACGCCACAATTCAATCCAAGTTGCATATTTTTCTCCCCAAACAAGTTGGCAACTAGGTCAATCTACATGATGTAGTTGCTTGATGTTAAGAGGTGTTTGTGGAATTCCTTGTTGATATCCAAATTGGCACATCACTAGATCAACAGGGTGCCACTCGATGATGTGAATGCATATCAACGATACCAAAGAGGTCCAAATGTGACGTCCTTCCAAGCAATGTTGTGGGAATTGTTGCAATATGAAGGTATCATATGACTCCCACTGAATTCATAAAAACATTAAACATTAATTAAAGTTAATGATTTTGTGAAAATTCTATTGATTAACTAATTGAATTGGAATTACATCATCTTGGCGTGATGTATCAATTGGTCAGAACATGATTTGGCACTTGAGTAGTGCTTCGGTCTTGGTTCCATCTTCAAACATTAAAATACAAAAGTTAGTAATAAAGTAATAATTTAAATAAATTTAGTGTAGTTTATGTAGGTATGTACCTTTCAGCGAGAGGGGCATCATATGGAACACCAATATCGGCAATACCAATGCCAGCAATGGATGGGCTATAAAAGGGAATCTTTCCCATGCCTAAACTTGTAGTAAGATCAAAGGTCCAGAAATTTGTGCAACAAGTGGGTATCGACATGCCAAACATAATTCTCTATATAGATAAGCCAGACACACAGATCCCCAATTGTATTGAGCTGTTTCATTTAGATCCCGTAGATATGATAGAAATTGTAGATTAACTTTACCAGTATCTTTGGTGGAAAAAATCACACCTCCCAATAAACGTAAGATGTAAGCTCGGGTGAATATAATAATGGCCTCTGCTTTGCATCCATATGTGGCATGGAAATTCATTAATTAGCCAACTTGCTCTAACCAGTGAACCTTTCAATGTTGCAGGTGGTGGAGAACGACCCAATAACTCTGCACACATGTCAGAACACCTAGTAAAAAACACATCCTACAACCGGTAAACCATCTATTCTAAGGCCAGTTTGGACAGCGACATCATGTAATGTCACCGTGCACTCCCCTTCAGGGTGATGAAAGGTGTGTGTTTTTGATCGCCGACGCTCAACTAAAGTTGTGATTAAAGCGAGGTCTAACTGGAAGAAGCCAATACAGGCTAAACCATAAAATCTTGTTTCACGTAGCAATTGAATGACAGCAGAGTTCATATTTTCAAGATCTTGTGGTCTTACTACATTGGCCTTCAATTATTGTTGTTGTAGCCTTTAACGAAACCCTATAAATTTAAGTTTTGATAACATAATTTGGAATATTGTTTATTATTTAAATAGTAAGAATACTTACATTTTTAACGTCAAACCAGACTGCCTTTAAGCGATGTTTGTTTTGAAAAAATAACAATGAATTGTCCAGCGGTCCTGTTAAAGTATGATCTCTCTGGGCATCCATTTCTATTTTCAAAGATAAGTGAAATGATAAAATTAAAAAAGAACACTAATTTAATTTAATGAAAAACACATAAAATTAACATTACAATAATACATAAATTTAAGTGCAAGATAACATTACAATAAAATATAAAATATTGACGAAAATACAATGTCATGGGCAAGTGACCATTTTTCCTTCTCAAACCTATGAAGCCATGCATATTCTTGTTTTCGGAGCGAAGTTGTTTCATTTTGACACCAAATTTTCTTTTTTTGGTTCACGCCCTACAACGAGTAAACTCATATAATTGTTATATTCTTCATGAATTAGAATATGAATAAAAATCATTGAATTCTACTTTGATTTTCAACGAGTCTCTTTAATTGTTCATTCCTGAATTTGGTGTTGAAGTTTGATGCAATATGACAGATGTAAAACCTATGGGCATTTTTTTTCCACATTTTGGATGACATTGCATGCAAAATTCCCTTGTGGATATTAGATATAATACAAATATCTGTTGGACACAGATGTTTTTCAACCACTATCAACCGTATGACATTAATGAAGCATTCACAATTGTCATTACTCTCCCTATGCGCCAATGCAAAAGCCACAGGGAAGATCCTCCCATCGCCGTCAACAACACTCGCAGTCAATAAACACATCTTGTACTTTCCATATACAAATATTCAGTCAATACATATCACAGGTCTACAATGTTTAGAATCTTCAATGCATGAAGCATAAGCAATGAGCATCCTTTGAAACACTCTGACCTATGGGATAACAACATTATTGAAAAATACTTCATCATGTCCACATACCAAAACGATCCTTTGTTGAATGAAGTTACAGAATGGATAAATGGACATAGATCAATGAAGCTGTCATGGCCTTTTATTTGGCCTTCTAAATAGTAAATACGACGGTTCAACACCAAAATGCTCGGCCATATTGCTTTTAAGCGCAGCAATCTGTATGTTGGGTTGTTTGACAACAAAAACGCTAACATAATTAGACACCAAGTCAGAATCTAGATTTCAACACCCAACTCGATCAAATGGCATATTGAAAGTGTGAGGGCCATTTTATCTAGTGATTATCCAAACATCAATGTTTTTTCTGAGTCGCACATAGTCTCACTGACAATCATCATCGATGTGGCAACGCATTGCATAAGTGTTATGTTTGGTCTCTTCATGCTTGAATTATTGCTTCATTCTCACAGAATATAATTTCACCGTCAATTTTATTTGATCGCGCATTTGAAATGTCATTCCCACTCTAAACTCCAACTGGTCATGCCATGGTTCAACATCTGAAACTTGCCTTCTTTTATCATTCATCATTTCATCTATGTTTATCCCGAAGTATGAAGCATAATCATGGGTCCTCTTCTCATTTTCAACGTATTGCAAAAAAAGATCATCATCTCCTTGGACCGCTTCAGTTAACTCGTCATCTTCATTTCCGTTGAAGAACCCCTTCTCTTCGTCATCATCTAATTCCTCTTCCTCAATTGCTTGAACATCATCTTCCTCAACAAATTCACCTCCTTCCTCATCTCCATCATCTTCCTCATCTTCATCGCCATTACCTTTACTACGTTGTTCTTCAATTTGAAGTGGCCTATTAGATTGTATCGATGGCATCATCGGTGCACCAAAAGCACGCATCAAATCACTGCAACTGCCAGATTCGAGCTAATTGTTTCTTGTCGGCGACGACTTCCCATAAAATCCATGTGGTGACACATTCACTGGATCATATTCAACGAACAATTCAATAAACTGCATCATTGGAAAATGTCGCATAACTCTATACATGTTGTCCAAATCACTGTTGTTGGAAATCTCGTCTAGGCCAAAAAACACTTCACCATTTTGCAATAACATTGGTTTTCTAAACGCAATTCTAGTAATTATTGTGTTTGGATCAATTGCATCTTTAATGTATGATGCGAACTCGCTAGGCAAGTATACCTATCGAACAGTAATCTAGCTACAGAGTATTTGATGTCGATCCCACGAGGACAGTCAAGTATCAATCTAAATTATTATCTAATCAAACAAATTCGTCTCTTGAAATTAACTAATTATTAAAACTAACACTAAACCAAGTAGTTAACAGCAAGAAAACAAAGGCAAAGAAATAGAAAGGGATTAATTCAATGAGAGAAAAACGGATACCTAAACTCGACTCCTCCTATGCTTTCATACTTTTACAACCTGATTAATTTGGGAATTAATGAATATGGAACAACAGAAATGTATATTCTTTGTTAAAATATCTCTCGATTAGATTAATAACGAAGACCAAGTTGATTAGCCAAAATCTCTTTTAGACTAAAACC
>CANYCX015504961.1:0-12978 GCA_948193385.1 Breynia disticha f. nivosa | reverse complement strand
TCTTCTCCAATGTTGGTTGAACACTTCCTGCTATCCCCTGCAATCTTTGGACAAAATGCTTATGGAAGAACCACTTCAAGTCTTGAATCACTCCATGATACTCCTAAGATGTACAATTGTTATCGGTTCGATCATTAGTTTGCTTTTGATAACACCGACTCTAAACCTCAGATGGAAGTATAGATAGATACCATTTAGATTGATCATATACAACTTGCCTGCTCTACCAATTCACTAACATATGATCCACTCCATGGTTTTGGCTTCTTCCTAATCAAGTCCTCCAATTCCAGATAAAATTTTGTGTCATTCACATCGAGGCTACCTTCGTTTCCTGAATTTGAAACTGCTGAATTATCGTCAAACAGATCGTCAGAGATTAGATTATAACCAGGAGAAGGCAACTCTTGTGGTTCTGTTCCACACATCATATTGGCTGCGTCATCATGAATTGAAGTGCTGAACTCGTCAGTCATCGGAACCTCAAATATGGAGCTGGATTTCGACCCGTCTGGTAGAGTCTCAGCAAGCTCATTTTGCATTGTGGCTAATTGTTCTTGAGCTTGGTTCCTGAATTCCACAGAATGATTGTTACCCAAATCGTCCGGTGAGTTTTCCGGTAATTTGGTCTGAAGGAGTCTTCTTTTTTTCAAAAATTCACCTCCTTCCAGGCTTCCCTGCCGCTTTTTCTTCAGCAGTAGCTGTTGAATATAGCTGGGATTTCTGGTTACTTTGCTGATGAATATAAACATCTGCAATTGCTTACATTCAGCAGCTCGAACTCGCTCCTCAACGGCACTCATCTGATTCAGAGAATCCTCCTGTTGATGTCTCAGCTTATGAATCTCAACCCTCAGAAAGTCTTGATCACTCTTCAAGTTCTCAAGCTGAGCTTCCAGTTTTGGTTTCAATGAATCAATACTGGAAATATTACTCACTCCTCCTTGTTCATGACGCTTGTTGTACCTACTTCTCCTCTTGATGTTCTTAAGCAAATGCCTCTTTCCTCCTTTGAATCCTTCATTAGCAAACTCCCATCTATCCGAATCAATCTTCCTAAATCCCTGTTCAAAAACCATTTCTGAACAAATTAAACAAACCCACAAGCACAATCAACATAAAAAGATATAATTTAAAACTTGCCTTCACCAATAAATAAAGGATAAAGCTCAGAAACTTTGCTTTTCAAGAATATAAAATTGCTGAAGTGACAATAATCAGAGAATTAAATAAAAACAAAAGTGAGAAAACTGAAGAAGCTTACTCACATAAGTATTTAACTGTCGAATGAAGCTAGAAAAATTGCTGTGCTTGAAGTACTTCGGAAGCAGAGTCTTTGAAAACTCATGAGAATCCCAAACAACAAAACTCTCACCATTCTTACTCCAAGAAACAATACTCTCAGTCTCAGGATCCTCCACAATCTCAAATATCTTCTTTAAAAACGGTGGTAGACCCGTCTCATGTAATCCCTCCATTGGTTTCACACAACTTGAAGATGACAAAGGCGACGATAATTCATTACAACTTTCGTCGCAAAAAATTTCAGAAACATCAATATCATCTTCTTCAATATAATCCACTTCTTCTTTAACTTTCACAAAAGCCCCTTTCACTCTCTCTCGTAATGAAGGGTCTGTGTCTTGTATTGACTGTAAAGATGAAAACTTTTCATGTTCAAGAATGAAGTTCGAATCTTTAGTATCATTTAGGGACGAAATACCATCGGCACCGCTTTCACCGCCACAAACTGTGGATATAGTAGTATCCACCATCAAGTTAATGTCTTTTGCGTACACGTAAATCTGTGAGAGAGAGAGAGAGCGAGAGAGATATGTTTGAGCGTTGGAAGAGATTTGTGTCTTTAAGGAAGGTGGAGACGAGTTGACACGTCGCAATTGCTTTTCGACGCTTTTTTTCCAAATGTGGAAGCAGTGTGAGTTGCAATAAATATAGTCCTTGAGGTGTGGAGAAAATTTATTTTTAGTCCTTTATCTGTTCTAGATTTAGGTTTTGGTGTTTGTGGCTTTTGGCCAATTGTAAAAGAGATATTAAATATTTGTAAGCATTGCAGGCAGAATATGGATCGCCCAGCTGTTATTTTATTGTGGGGATAGGGCTATTGTTGCGTTGGGGACCTATTTTTTTTGGATAATTTTAGAAAATGAGTTACGCTAGTTCACGAACTAAGGTATGAAATCTCAAAGAGATGTCAGACAAATCAATAGGTCAAATTCTGTGTGCATCTCTTCAAATTACTATAAAATTAGGATCGAATTTCGTACCCTTTATATACTAATTAACCCTATTTATCACTGAACTCGTGACCGATGGCATGTATATGTTGTTTTGTTCTTTTAGATGATTATTTCTTTTCTTTTTCTTTATACTTTCTTTCCATTTTAATGTGACATTTTGCTTATACAATCTTAATAACACTTCACTTGTCTAAAATTCACTAAATCTTGGTCATTCTCTTTAATTATATAAATATTTTATAATTAACTTGTGTGTGAATTGATTATATTGATTAATTATAAAAAATAATATAATAATTATAAAATATTTATATAACTTAAGACAAAAAAAAATATTTATTTTATGGATGAGGAATGGAAGTTATTTTTCTCTGAATCTTAAAGGAACAATTTTTATAAGTAGTTGAGAGAATGGATAAAATATAAAAAATGGGAATAATTAGTGACCGTTGGATACAATCTTGAACGATGAAGATGGGTCGGCCAGTGGGTGTTGCATGAGCTCCACGCGTCCTGGGTTAAGAGCGCCGCTAGCGTCACAGCGAACTGTGAGATTGGTGGCCACTGTGAGGATGCCACGTTGAAAGTGGTGTTGTGTATTGTGTACCGTGGGGACGCTAAACGACAAAGAAAGGTGTGTTGCAGTAACTGATAGGTCATTTTGTGACCGTACAAGTGCCACATGGCACCAAAAGAAGGACTTTGGGGTTCGTTTGGACAACACATTGACCCACCATCCATGCTTATCTGCAGGATTATTCTAGTTTAACCCAAAATTTTGAGTTCGAGTTCTGAGTACTCAGCTGTGTTAAACTTTAGTTGGGATAGCTTTGTCGCCCTTGCAGTCCCACCGGCTCGAACGACGATTAATCTGGAGAGTCCAAAATACCTCGTGATTCTAACAAGAAAAAAATACTTATGATATCTATCATTATTCATTCTTCACTTTCATAAATCATTTCTATTTCTTAAATTTTTAAAAAATAGATTTGAGTTACTGTAAATTTTAATACGAAGAAGCAAAGAATTGAGTCTTATTCTTCGTTTTATTAAAACTGTATATATTACGTAAATTGAAACTACTTTTTATTAAATAAATAAAAGAGTTAGATTTATTTTTCAACAAATCGAACAGTACCTCCTTAAATTCCCTCAATCATAGTAAAACTCCTCTCGTGTTAGACCACAAACCTAGTAAGCCTTAAAGATACCTCACAAATTAAGTGATGGGTCATCTAACCTCAATTGAATTCGGTCCAACCCGACCTGACCCGGTCCAAAACCCAACCCGAATTGGTCCATAACCCGACACGACTCCACATGTAGCCCAAATTCTGAAACAAATATAAGAAAATCATGATAAAAAAGGGGAATAATAATTAATATATATAAATAAAACTATAATGACATTTTGAAGAAAATATAAATTCTTCAGACAGTAATAAAATAAAAGCTGTGTAATAACACACCCCCAACACTACATATAAATCGCCTATCAACTAACCTATATTAACCAAATTCTCCCCAAAACCAACACTGAAAAATGGGAAACTCCATAGTTCATACTATGTATGACACAAGAAAAATTTAAACCAAACCAAAAAGAAATGAATAAATAGCCATTCAAAACTTGATCAGCTCTCCTTCCCCATTTCTTCCAAACAATGTGGTGCAGCTCCTGCTGCCGCTGCTGCTGCAAACTTAACTCTACTGCTGCTTGCACTCCGGAGGACGCTCTCCCTGCTGACCGTCTCCGGCGAGTGCTCCTCCGCTCTTCTGTAGCGGTGTTTGTCAGCGTTGATGACAAGGAAATCAAAGTCAGATACAAGAAGAAATAGGAAAGCAACAATTGAACGTTCAAAGCTTAGAGATGTCGCACCTTTTTGGTTTTGCCGCCGTCTTCGTCGTCCTCATCTTCCTCGTCTTCGTCTTCGTCTTCCTCATCATCATCGTCAATGTCCTCATCGTCGTCATCGTCATCATCCAGATCAAGATCATCGCCTTGAATGGCCTCCCCGGTAAACCAGGAGACAGCATGTGGGATCACTTTGTCCCTAATGGTTGATCTGGAATATGCAATAACAATGAACAAAATAAATGAATAACAAATTGCTCAAACATAGGAAAACAAATGAAATTGAGATCGGAACTTCCAATATTCTCAATCACCATCTATCACCAACAAATGTTCACAAACAGAAATTACCCAATATCATAATCCTGTTCCATCTGATTCTGAAGTTCCTCGGCCTGTTCAACAAGATGAGAAGGAAAACATATCGGATTATAATAAAATGAAAACAATAATATTGAATTGCCTTGTTAAAAACAATATCGTACAGTATCTTCATCAAGGTCTTCATCTTCCCCTGGGACTTCAGGTGGGCTGAAGAAGTTGAAAAAACTCTCACATTCCTCAGTCTTAGTGATTGGTTTTGCATTCTTTGCACCTTTCTTTGGCTTCTTTTTAAGAATCTTCTGGGTCAGGCATTTCCCTGAATGCCACTCTATCTCAGTTCTGAACAAAAACAACAGGAGAGCTTTCAGAAATTCAGATAAAAAAACAAAAATACGGGCCTGAAGATATATAATATATATCCAGAAAACAAGAGATACTGATTTTACCCAGTTGCTTTCTCAAGAATTGGTTCATCTTCATCAATCATGTGGTACGTCTTTGTCAAGACAGTATTCTTGAAGTATGGATTCGGGTCAAAGAAGAACTCAAGTTTGAACCCCTTTGGTTCCTCTACTCTGCACCACTTGATGTCCTTAAGGTACTTGAGAGCACCTTCATCGCGCTCGGTAATCTTTATTATTACAATAATAACCACACATTATGTAAAAAAAAGGGAAAACATTCGCTTAAGTTCCAAACATTGATACTCAAAGCACATGGATATAATGAAAATGTAAGGGCAAACCTCCTCAGCCAGCACTTCATTGTTCTTCATTGCAAGAAGCCAAAATTCAGGAACACCTTTCTCTGCTGTAAAAATTCAAAAAATGAATTTAAGGAATTGGCCAATGAAAAGAAATGCAGCCATTACAATTAAGATAAGATAACACACCTTCCTCTTCTGCTTCTTTGTCCTCATGTTCCGTTGCTGGTTCATTTGAAACCCCATCAACTTCAACAATACCATTCACAACCTCATATCGCTGAGATTAACATATACAATAATTATTTCCACCAATAAAACGTATTCGTTGCTTATGAAAGAGTGAAGAGCAGCAGACATGCATCTAAATAATACACCACACACAAATACTAACTATACAGTTTAGATCAGGTTAGTACCATGGTGTACAAGGGTTGGTACAACTTTTGATACTTCGCTTCAAGAGCTGCTCTCTCCTCAAAGAATTTCTTTTCCAACTCATCATGTTGGCTCTGTACATTGTAGAAATCATAAATTTAAGCTAACCCCTCAGAAGTTCTAAATATCAGGAGGGAACCATATGACAAGATCGTATGGAAAGTTTACGTCATCCATTTGAATATCTGACCATCAAATTTATCAAATACTTCCAACCCAGACTCGGTATTCCACTCAATTAACAAAGTAAAATACATCTTTTGGAAGGAAACTTTTATGTTCCCCTTCCCCCCAGCATTTACGAAAGGGGCATAAAAGGCAACCTTTGTTACAGTCATGGCATACAGATTTCAGTTTTAATCACATACTCAATTAGAACTTATCAAGTATACATGCACCAATGTACAGAGCTAGCATTGAATGCATTTAACCCTTATAAATTTCTTCCCAGCTTGGCCATTAACAAACTATTACCAAATAAAGATATTGTTCTTAAACAAAAAGCCGCAGATATGGTAACCTCACTACAGCAGATATATTCAAATTATAGCAATTAACTGCAAAGAGAATGTAGACTTCTTTAATACTTCACTTGCATTAATTAATTAAAACAACAAACCCGCGAACTACTGAACCACATCCCGCAAAACAGAACATGAACAAACACGGCTAACAGCCAACAAGGTACCGATTTCATCAAGTGCGATTGCAGCACTTCACTCTCGCAATCTCATTTTGAACTACACAGAGTCCCTCCATTCATCATTTAAGTATCAAACAAAGTAGCAACTAAACAAACAATAAGCGAAATTCAATACCCGGAACAAAAGCCAACACCAACAGAGCAAAAACTATACCTGAATCTCTCTGAGAAAGTCGACACGCTTCCTGACTTTAGGACTAAGGTGTTCAAGCACATCAGGATGTTGCCCAGCCAAATTCTGCAACTTGTTCTAAACCAAACTCAAATTAACCAGACCACGACAACAAAACCAACGCAATCCAAAATGAACCAACATAAACAAAACCCTTTTCGCATAAAAGCGAAAAGAACTGACCTTGAGAGCATTCACGAGTCCAGCACGATCTTCATCATTAAGAGCTGCTAAGTAAAAAAACACAGAAAAGAGTAAGTAAAAAGTACAAGAAGGAAAGAAAAAAAAAAGGAAATTAGGGTTTCGAAAAGAAGAGAGTACCGTGAGTGAGATCGGACATGTTGAAGTTGTCTTGGTTGTTGGCCATTGAAGGAGAGAGCTAAAACCCTAGATTGAAGAGGCGGAAAGAAAGAGAGAAGAGAGATTGGTCTTAAATTTTGAGTGCTTCATCTCAAATCTTTGCCTCCATTTTATACTAAAACCTAAGACCCATGTCTTAGTTTAGTCTGAGTTGGCTGTTTAATTTGGGGAGTTAATTATAAATAATCACAAACTTCACTGTTGTTTGGTTGGTTTTGGTGAAAATGTTTGGAAAAGGATTTATTCGGGATAAGATTTAATTTTATGTTTAACGGGATTAACGTTTTGTTTAAAGTACAAGATTGTGTTTAATCTCGTTTATGGTTCAATTCGATACTTAACGCTTATATTATAATTTAATTTATGGTCCTTGTTTTTATAAATATGATAAAATCTCATTTTTAGCATTAGAATTGATTATTTATGATGAAATGAATTCGTTTTCGGCAACTGTGACTCAAAAGGAGTCGTCTTTGTGAGTGTGAAAGGAAAAAAAAAGAGTTTTGATAAAAAAAATTGGGTTTGTTTTGGTCTTTGAGTTATTTGGATGGTTTAATCTCAGTTATCATTATAAAATAATGTCGTTTTGAACTGAAAATGTTAAAAATTGCAATTTAACGTTCAAATATAACAGCAGTACCATGTAAACTTCTGTTATTAATCTACTAATTAACACCATAATTGAGTTAAAATGCAAACGTAAAACATCAAATTTGAACAAAAAATAATTGAACCTAATATTTTACATTGAACAAAACGTTAAACTCGAAATTCAACCTCGTTATTCCCTTATGATGTGGGGGTTTCTTAGTTTGAGCCCCGGTATCCCCGACCTACTAGGCCGAGACTAATCCGGTTCGGGGAAGGTCCCGGGTGATTAGATTTTATTCCCCTCTCAAACGGCGTTGCGGGGGATTGAACCGCAGTCCGCCCTATCAAGTTCAACCTCATACACCACTGAACCATGACACGTTTGGTGGGGGTTTCTTAGTAATATCATACAAAATGTGAGTTTTGTTTTTATTTTGGAGTTTAGTTGAGTTTGTGCTAGGTTTAATGGAGAATTCATGGTGCAATCTTAATAATTATTTTACAATAGAATCCGAGGTGGCATGTCATATAGTTCAAACAATCCGAGGTGGACGTATCTAGTATTTGATTAAATTTTAAATTTTATGAACATTTAGAATTATGATTGTCAAAAAAGATAATTACTTGCTTAAAAATGAAGATATCTTTCCAATAATTATAAAAGTTACCAAAATATTCAAGAATAATAACTAGCGATTTAAGTTGTTTGTTCGGTTTTATTTATCCTTTTACCGAAAGGATACGAACTTGACAAAAGAGAAAGAAAATAAAGAGAATACTATACTTGACCTCTTGAAAGTTAATCTAAAATTATTATTTATTTCTTAATAAATCTTCATGATATTTATAATTATTTAATTGCTATATTTCAACCATGTTTATATAATTTAGTAAATTGGGTGGTATACATAATATATGTAATTTGTTTATTCATAAATTTAATAGTAAGAAGTAAATAAATAAATACATCATACATTGATTGGTATTTGAACATGAATGCATATATGACAATATAAAATAAAATATATAAACAAATGCCAATAACAAAAAAGAAATGACAAAGAATAATTCGAGGTGGGCGTAACTTGTATTTTAATTACAATTAAAAAATTGTGAATTTTTATAATGGTCATTGCAATATTTGTCAAAGGTACCAACCAAAATATTTTAAAAAAATAAAGTTTTAGATGTCTTGTTTAATTTGTTAATTGAGCAGTAAAAAATAAAAAAAATATACAAACAAAAAATAGAGGAAATTAAATAAAAACATGTTTTCATGTGTTTTGAAAATTTGTTACTCGAAATTAAAATATGAAAATTGGTTAGAAGATGAAATAAAAATTTAAAATTTGTTATGAAATAAATAATAAATTAAATATTTTATAAAAACAAGATGAACAAAATACTTAACAATAATATTGTTCGTAATCTAATATAATTATTTAATCAAATTAATAAAACTCTCTAAAATTTTTCATATAGTAAAAGAAAAATTAAAAAATAAAGATTATTTAAAAATAAAATTGTTTTGTCCACAAAATTTCATAAGCAATTATATTAATAAATTATTTAATATTTAACTGTTTCTTAAAAAAAATAAAAGAGCAAATAATTGCTCCTTCATCTAGAATATTTTAAAAGTTACCATTTTTTTTTATTTCATTATATTTATTTAATTAGTTGAAATTATTTTTAAAAATAATTATTACTTTATTTTATTTTTAAAAAAATAATTTTAAAAGTTGAAAAAACTCCCTCTAAAACCCTAATCAAACCAAATAAACGAGAAAAAAACCCTCCATTTTTTTACTTCTCCCTTCCACTCCATCATTTCACTCGCTTCTTCTTCGCTGTGAGCTCCATGGCAAGGCTTCTCCGAACTGCTTCGTTTTTTAAGCGAGCTCTTTCTTCTCCTCCTCAAGTATACCTCTTCTCTCACTATCATTTCTTGCTTTCTGTTACTGTTTCCATATATTTACGACCTTGCCATTTATGTTTGCTTTTCAGGGGCCAAGGAGGGGCATACTGAGTGCTTCTCCTCATATTTGCTATTTTTCTACTAAAGGTATCCATAAACTCATTAGCTTTCTTGTTTTATCGAAAAGCTGTGATTGGCTTGTATTGGGAATTGGAAGTGATTTTGAATTGTTAGTGTGTGTTGGGTTTGTGGGGTTTGAGATATGGACGTTGTGATTTTGAATTTTTAAAATGTGGTGAATTGTGAAGGTAAGAGGAAGTCAAAGTCTGATAGTAGTGATAGTGGCGAAGAGGGTATGACTAAGAAAGAGATTGCGCTTCAGCAAGCTTTGGATCAGATTACTAGTGCTTTTGGGAAGGGTTCTATTATGTGGTTTGGTAGGTCTGTTGCGCCTGGAGATGTTCCGGTTGTTTCTACTGGCTCTTTTGCTCTGGATATTGCACTTGGTACTGGTGGACTTCCAAAGGTGTGCATAATTTCTTTGCCGTGGCTTTTTAGTTGAGGAAACCTGTGGTCCCTTGATATAGTTCTAGCTTGAATTTTTTCAAGTGTCTTTTTTTTCTTTAAAGAAACTGCTATCTGGCTTTCTTTCAATGTGGTGTGAGAACCATTTTAGTTGGGTCCTGTTTTACCATCAACCCTGTTCTTTTGATGCAGAAAACCGGTATTTTCTTGTGGAAGACTGGAAGTATAATAGTTACTTATATGAACTTAATTTCTGCAGGGACGTGTCATTGAGATATTTGGGCCGGAGGCTTCAGGGAAAACCACTCTTGCTCTGCATGTAATTGCTGAGGCGCAGAAACAAGGAGGTCTACATTTTTTTTTTAATTTTTTCTTAACCTTGCTGGCAATGTTAATACTAGTTGAATCCATATATGTGCTCACTGTGCTGCCAATTCTTTGTTGGATACTTGGAAGTTGGAGTTGCTGGCTCAGCTCTTATGTATTATATCTTTATGGATGTTAGAAACAAGACAAGGAACAAAAGTAGTAGGCTCGATATGGTAATGAGAATATCTACTGTTCTGCTTTGGGTACAGTCTGGCATGTTATCATGGTTTTAATCCTTCTTAATGCAATATGAAGCATCATGAACACCAATTCGTGGATAGATTATTTTGTTTGAACTTTACGACTGTTGAGCATATGTATTGAGATGCTTGTTATTTTTTCAGGAGTTTGTGTCTTTGTTGATGCTGAGCATGCTCTTGACTCAACATTGGCCAAATCCATTGGAGTTAACACTGAGAACTTGCTTCTTTCACAACCTGATTGTGGAGAACAAGCTCTTAGTCTTGTGGATACCCTTATTAGGAGCGGCTCTGTTGATGTTGTTGTTGTTGACAGTGTAAGTAAGGTCTTTTGATGTTCCTATTCCTGTTATTTAAACATATATGACCTTTTATATTTCTTCAGCCAAGTTTGCTTTTTCTGATTGGGAAATGATTTCTTCTTGCCATTTCATTTTCTATTTGGTTCTTAGCCAGCGGATGCTTTTCTTTGTTTTTTCCTTCTTTATTTGAGGAAATTCTAGTGTCAAGACTGTTCCTAGATTAGAATAATTGGATTGGATGGTAAACAAAACTAAATTTATATAATCTCTTATTATTTTTCTATTCTCTAATTTCACATTCTGATAAATGGCAGGTTGCTGCCCTTGTGCCAAAAAACGAACTTGATGGGGAGATGGGTGATGCTCATGTGGCATTACAAGCTAGATTGATGAGTCAAGCTCTTCGCAAGTTGAGCCACTCTTTATCATTATCACAGACAGTTTTAATATTTATAAATCAGGTATAGTATTGAGGTTGTTTGTTGTATTATTATTATTAGTCACTCTGTAATATTTATTGACAAGTGTTTTGTTCATGTCGATCGCTTTATTATTAGTCCCTAGATAATATTTGTAAATATGGTACCATATAGCTGAACTGTTATTCTTCTTCATATCCTTAACTTGTATCGATTTTTTAAATTGTAGCTGACTGCGAGACTTGCATTTGTTAACAAAATTAGTGTTGTCTGAATATTCTATCGGATCATCACAGAACCAATTGGTTTTTATTGATATACAGGTAAGAGCAAAACTAGCTACATTTGGATTTGGTGTTCCCACTGAAGTTACCTGTGGTGGTAATGCCCTGAAATTTTATGCTTCAGTGCGCCTCAACATACGAAGAATTGGTTTTATAAAGAAAGGCGAAGAGGTATGGCACCAATTTTTTGAGTTGTTCTAGTTGTGATGATGGTGATGATGAGAATTTTCTTAAATTCATCACATTACTGTGCATTATGTGAATTTATGATCAAAGATTATTCTTGTTCTATCTTAAGCTTTATGGACTTATTGATGGAAAAATCTAGTTACACAATTCTTTCAGGGCTGAGTGTACTGACATTTTTGGTGCTTTTTAGACAATAGGAAGTCAAGTTCAAGTGAAGATTGTGAAGAATAAGCTTGCTCCTCCATTTAAAACCGTTCTATTTGAGCTTGAGTTTGGTAAAGGAATATCTCGGGCATCAGAACTCATAGAATTAGGTTTAAAGCACAAATTCATCACAAAAGCATCCTCATATTACACATTTAATGGCAAGGGTTTTCGTGGCAAAGACGCCTTGAAAGTTTTCTTAACTGAGAATAGCGACATAGAGGCGGAACTTATGATGAAACTCAGGGAGAAGCTAATTGAGGGCGAGTTGAATAAAGAATCAGAGACAGAGAATACCGATGGAGAGACCGCTAACGAGATTGTTTCTCCAGAATCTACCGATGAAGACCCAGTTGCCGCAGCAGAAGCATAGCATGTAAACCATCTCCAAGCATAGATGGAAGTTTGTGCAGCGAGGATTCCATGGCTTGGTCCAGTTTTCTATTGAATCCTGCAATTACATCATGTCACAGAAGAATCTGGGAGTTAGTCAATGGCAAGTAATTGATTGTAGGTTGTAGAAGGACATTGAGAAAGATGAGGGTTATCATCTACATAAGAGGCCTGTGAGTTAAAATGTTTCCATGAACATCTTATATATGATTTTGTTGTAAAGTGAATGGATGGAAGCCTTTTTTGTGTTCAAGAATTTGCAGAAATGTATATGAGGCATCAGTTGATTTCTTAAACTAACCACATTGTGCATGTGATTGGGACTAACTTTGTATCCATTTGGTAATGTTACTTTAATTCTTCCTTTATTACTGATTAATATCTTTTTGAAATATATTTTAGAATGACTGTAATTATACTAAAAGCAAGCTTTGTGCCTATTCATAATTACATGCCATTGTGAATGGGAAGGGGAGTGTGGTTTATATGTAGTTAGACTCTCGCACCTCTCAGAGCCAATCCTTGTTTGCCGGGACCAAATTGTGGAAGGGGCTGCTTGGTTCATTGAGGGGCCGACTTGAAAAAGGTGCGAGTGTGCGACACGTGGACGCAAGTATTTGTAGAGCCTAAATAATAATAAAGGAGAGAAGATCAATAATCACAAGAAGAACCGACAAATAAGACAACAAAGACACCAAACTCGAGGAATATTCCAACACAGAGGAAAATACTGAACATGCTAAGGTGAAAGCCAAACCCTAAGAAACAAGA